>JAJPUD010009489.1:53037-74125 GCA_023553655.1 Myrmecobius fasciatus
AGGTCCTTCTGACTTCAGGGCTGGTGCTCTATCCACTGCGCCATCTAGCTGCCCTTCACTCTTTATTTCTAACACAGGTGAAGCAGTGGATAGAGTGCTGGGCAGAGAGGGGGGGGGTGGGGAGAGGGAGAGGGAGAGGGAGGGAGGGAGGAGAAGGGAAATAAGAGATTGATTTACTTCTGTGGGGCATTTAATTCTGTTACATTTTAATTTAATCCTTTTTGAAGAGGTGCATGCTTTGCCTTTGAGATCAACTATCATAATTTAAAGGGAGGGCCTCATGAGACTCCTAGATTTATATATAGTGGGATTCTAATTTACCCTGTTCATTTCCTTTCTTGTGGAAAAGGTTATAAAACAAAGATATACTGAAAGGATGCAAATGACATTAAGAAACAAAATTGTGTTCACCATTACAAGCAGATTGAGAAGCTTATTTAAACCTGATTGATACTTTTAGTGCAACTGATAAGGTATGATAAAGTACTTTCATATTTCATGGTTTTTCTGCTGGCAAGGCTTTGCCTAGGAAGTTCTTAGGTATCACTTAAGAAATGTGGATGAGACTTGAGTTATGTGAGATACATAAATTGAGGGAAAGAGTTTCCCATTTCCCTTTGCTGTACTCTCCAAATATATTTTACTTGTTTTGAAAATGAAAAAAAATGGGAGTGACAATAGCCTTTTCTTGTGCCTTTTCTACTTAAGAGGCAAAGGAGATATTGGGCTTCAGGAAAAGCATTGTACTTCCAAAGAACAGAAAGACTACTCTGTAACAAGCATTTGTCTGTTTGATATTTATTTCATTTTAGATTTGGCAGTTCCTAGGCCCAGATGGGTTTGCATTTTGATTATAGGTAGAGTGAATCATAAAATGTTAGAACTGGAAGATCATCAAGTCCAATGTCTTCATTTTATAGAAAAATTGTGACTCTGAACCTTTGATGCATATGCCTTTAGTTCTAATTTCTAATGACAAGATAGATGTTTTTTTCATAATGCACCTTTGGCAAAATAAGTAAATATAAGATATTTTCATTTGAAGGTAGGAGAGACAGAGATCTTTATGGTATAGGGAAGAGATTTGGAGAGAATAAAGAGTTTGGGTGAGCAGGGGAGAAGATGTACTTGCTAACTAGAAATCTCTAACTAATTACTCTTTCTTTAAGCTTTAAAAATGATGTATAATATTACACATCTAAATAAAATAAAAGTAAATAGTATAAAATGGGAATTTTATGTTGCATTCTCTTATTTTGTACTGTGTACAACAAAATTTTTTTGGTCTTTAATTTTAACATTTTTGGTATTTAATTTCAAAGTGAATTAAAAAATTTAAACTTAATACTATTAGTTTTTTTTTTCCAGTTACATGTAAAGATTTTTCCAATTATTCTTGTTAAGAAGTCGATAAGCTAATTTGTTTCTGCACTGTTGAAGAGGTGTAAATTCTTTCAGGGACCTCTAGATTTCAGCACCATGAAATAAAACCTTGGTTACCCCACCTTACTTTTACTCTGGTGACAGAGCCTGAACTAGATCTTTATGTTACTTTCATTTATTCACTATGAAATACTAAGACACACATTTTCGAGTCATGGTAGTAATTTTTACTTCTGTTGAATATTCAGGTTATTTGATAGTCCAGGTAACCCTTGTACTTGATTGAGAAAACTTGCAGACTAGGGGAGTTGCTGATACTTAACTTGTATTCAACCAGTCCTTTGCCTAAAGTTTCTTAATTTATACATTAATCACCAAGTTATGAATGGTTTGTGTTCTAAACATTGTCGTATTATCTGATTTAGAACTTGAAATGTGCATATGGAACAAATCTCCTTCATTTATTTCTCACATATTAAATCTGTACATCTATTCATAATACAGCATCTTTCCAGATCATGTACTTCCCAGCAGTTCTTAGAGAACAAAGAACATTTGTATCTAAAGAGGGTGGATAGAGGTGGAGAAGTATCAACTCAGACACTGGAAACTATGGTTTTTGTGAGTTGTCATAAGTTATGAGGCCATTTGTATTGAGAGAATCTCAAAATAGAAGGAAGAAGTTTGATAGATTTTTAAGTTTCATTACCACTACCATTCCTTGGTTATACAGATTTTCTTTTTCTTTTTCTTTTTCTTTTTTTTTTTTTTTTTGCTGAGGCATTTGGGGTTAAGTGACTTGCCCAGGGTCACACAGCTGTTTCGTGTCTGAGACCAGATTTTGAACTCAGGTCCTCCTGACTTCAAGGCTGGTGCTCTATCCACTTCACCACCTAGCTGCCCCAGTTATACAGATTTTCAAAGTGCTTTCTTGCTATTTCCTTTGCTTCTCACAGCATCTTTATAAGGAAAGTAGGGACATATAAGGAAACTGAAGTAAGTTTGTTCAAGTTCACATAGTTGCTAATTCTGAAATTCTGCATGAGTTTGTGTGGCAAAACCTTCACCAAAGGCTGTATTACATTACTATTTGAGCATCTTGTTCTGCCAGGAGGAAAAATCCTATCATGGACCAATGTGTAAATTTAGATGAAGTGTAGAAGTGAGTGGACAATGTTTTTATTCACAGGTAGGAGTTGTGAGATAAGAAGATGTGAAGGGAATATATGACAATAGTTCTTACAATGTCAGTTGTTTAGACAGAATCATAAAATCTTTTTGAGTTGGAAGGTATTTCAGAAATCTTATTTCAGTGCCTTATATGATGAGTCTTCTCTCTAACATCTCTGGAAAAAATATTTTATTTACAAAACATGCATGAGTAATTTTTCAACATTGACCCTTGCAAAACTTTCTGTTCCAAAATTTTCCCTCCTTCCCCCATCCTCTCCCTTAGAAGACAGGTAGTGCAGTACATGTTAAATATGTTAAAATATATGATAAATTCAATATATGTTTACATATTTATAGTTATCTTGCTGCACAAGAAAAATCGAATCTAAAAAGAAAAAACCTGAGAAGGAAAACAAAATGCAAGCAAACATCAACAGAAAGCATGAAAATGCTATGTTGTGGTCCACACTCAGTTCCCACGGGCCTCTCTCTGGATGTATATGGCTTTCTTCATCACTGAACAATTGGAACTGGTTTGAATCATCTCATTATTGAAGAGAGCCACGTCCTTCAGAATTGATCACCTTGTAGTCTTCTATTTGCTGTATATAATGATTTCCTGGTTCTGCTCGTTTCACTCAGCATCAGTTTATGTAGGTCTCTTCAGGCCTTTCTGAAATCATCCTGCTGGTCGTTTCTTACAGAACAATAACATTCCATGACATTTATATACTGTAATTTATTCAGCCATTCTCCAACTGATAGGCATCCACTCAGTTTCCAGTTTCTTGCCACTACAAAAAGGGCTGCCACAAATATTATTCACATGTGGGTCCCTTTCCTTCCTCTAAGATCTCTTTGAGATATTGGCCCAATAGAAACACTGCTAGGTCAAAGGGTATGCACAGTTTTTGAGCATAGAACTTCTTTCTTAAAGAAACCCTACTTATTTTAGTTCTGTCTCTTGGAACTTCAACTTTGGAGAAAACTTGAAGATGCCTTTGGCGAGATGGCTAAGGTTGCTGGTTTTCTTTTCTAAATATCAGAAGCCCTTGTAATATAATGAGGAGATTCAAAATTGGATATTTGAATCAAAACTTTTTTTTTTTTCTTTTTATCCACTGGACTTTTTTTGTAAAGAACTTAATTAGTAAGGTAGAGTAGAGGTGACCTAAATCCAACACTGTCCAATCTCCTTTGCCCTGTGATATCCTCATTCTGGATTTTAAATGACAATTGCTTTTCTGTGAAGGAAGTTTCAGTCTTGTAGCACAGAAGCACTTTTAAATCTTAGAACTAGATGGAACATCAGAGTCATGTAGTCCAGTCTCTTGCCTTCTGGCATTTAAGGTATATCCTCATGTGAAAGGTAAGCTGACTAAAACTCAAACACAGTTTGACCCATTGGATTTTGAGAGGGGAATTAGGTCCAAGGAAAGACACTTTTATTTGAAGGGCAGGTAATAAATAGTAGAATTGGCACTGAGTATAAGGTTTTTAACTCCTAAAAAAAGTTGAGCTTCATGGGAAAAGCACTTATTTCCATTTTTGTAATGACAATTCCAGGATTGTAAGCTTTAAAATTTTAATAATTGTTTAGTAATACTTCAGTTTTGTTTTCAAAAAAACTTGAGTGGTATGTAGCTAGGTAACGGCTAAAGATAGATTTTTGGATAAAATGTCCAGTCTGGTCTCAGCTCTACTTCTTATGATCTTGTATATGATCATAAATTGGGGTTGTCAGTAAATAAAATCTTTGCAAATAGAATTCAAGAGCATCTATTTTTCCCGTTGTTACTCAGTGCTGAGATAAGAGTATGAATGCTTTAGAATCAATGTGTGTCACCTAATTGTGTGAGCAAACTATATTCCTTGCCCTTCTCTATTTTTGGATGTTCTATCCTTTGAAAGTTTTCTTTCTTAGTATTTACCTCTTATTTGTTATGTAGCTGTCTGGGGAATTTATGAGTAAAGGTTTTTTATTGTCTTCCTCTGTACAAATAAAGTGTTGGTTGCATTGCTCTAAATGCAAAGATACCTAAAGTGAAAATATTGAGTCTGTTGTGAATCCATGTCTTAAAAGTGAAGGAACCAAGAATATTAAGACTGGAAAAAAAAAGATTAATGGAGGAAAAATAACTACCTTGAAGTATTGTATGTACTGCTATCAGGAGGACGGGTTCTTGTAGGCATCAGAGGAGATGAACAGCACGCAAAGTTGCACAGTCACAAATTTGGACTTGATTTTAGGGGGAGAAAATCTTCTCAACAATTAGAATTATCCAAAAAATGGAATGGGCTGCCCTTAGAGATAATGACTTCCCTCTCATTGTAGATTTTCAGCACAGACTGGAAAATCCTTTGTCAGGTTATTATACTGGATTTTCTTTGGTGGTATGGTTTCAATTAGTAGCCACTGAAGTCTCTTCCAACCCCCACAAAATTCAGTAATGTGTTGGCAATTTTACTAGTAAATGGCTTTCATTTGCCATCTTTTCTGTGCTGAATGTCTTGTATCAGAAACCCTATAGAGAAAAAGACTAAATTGTAAGTAGTCTGATTCCCTTGGCAATAAAAACACCTATTTACTAACAAATTACTCTTGAAATCTATCATCTTTTTATGTTTTACTCTTTTAAAAATGTTTTGCCTGTATAAACTGGCATATATATATATATGCCTCTAACTCAGGAGTGAGGAATAAAGTTCTTTTTCCTCCTCTGACACAGAACCAAAATGAGATATTCATGATAATGTAACTTGTTTTGGGCTATTTTATGTAGAATGGTAAAAGAATTAAATTCCACCAGTTTTTAATTAATAAAAACCTACAGTACAAACACATTTAGCAAATGCAATAAATATTTTAAGTAGTGAGCAATTGAGTGTGGTATAGGGGATATGATCTCTACATAGGTCATAGGAAAGAAGGAGAGAAATTTGAATTCTGACTCAGTTTTCCTGCCCTATAAATTAAGCATGCATTTACTTAAGACAAAAGATTGAGGACATAATTTTTGCCTTCCTAGGTTTCTGTGTGTGCCACTGCAAACTGGGTGTCAGAAGAACTTCCAATAAGGCAGTGTCAGGCAGATTATGAGAAACTTTTTGCACAAGCTCCTAATAGACTGAACTTTTTATTTAACGATAAAGAGGCAATGTTTGATACTAAATCTTCAAGTCTTTGCTCTTTGGAGATGGCCTTTTGTCTTCTTTTCTTAGTCTGTAAAATATGGCAAGTAATACTTGTGGGACATATATCTTAGAGCTGATTGTTGTGAAAATCAAATGAACTTGATAAACCTTAAAGTGTCATGTAAATGTAATCTATTATCAATAAAAACAATACTGCTTCATTTTTATATTATTATTTTATATTATGGTTAGTTAAAATGGAAGGGAGGAAAGAAAAAAAAGGAAAGGATAGACTTGTTGAAGGAAGAGAGAACTAAGAAAAAAGGAACTGGTGGTAGAGTCTGCCTGAAGGGAAGGGGAGAATAAAGTGGACCACTTGAATAGTCTCCCTTGAGGCATTTGGGTATTGTCACTGTCTATCACTTCTGCTTGAAAGGCTAATTAGTTTAATAACAATTGTTCACAGCTTTTCAGTGCTTTAAAAAAAAAAAAAATCAGTACTACATAAGTCTTCAGAGCCATTACTTTTAAAGATTTAGCCACAGCAACCCTAGGGAGAAACATTTTTTCTGGATTGCAAAAGGAGTGACCAGAACAATATTATTGTCTGAACTGAATGAAATAAAGCAGTACTTTAGTGATTTCCCCATGGTTACTCTGACTTAATTATATCAGGGATTTTAATAATCTTAGGCCTAGATATGTAAGAATTTTTGTTTTCATTTGGTGAGGTACCATCCTATGAGGCTTACCCAAAATTGGGACCATGGTCATACTGACTGGATTCTAATTAACTTCAGGGAGAAGTATAAGAATTATAGAAGCCAAACTAGTACAGAGGAGATTTACTTGACTGTAGTTGTAACTGTTTATAATAATTGGTGTTCATTTAAGGCACCAGAATATGGGTTGTGGCTCTGGAGGAGTGACCCTTTCACCTTGTAATTTCTGTTCAGCTAGCACATTCTTGTGGGATGCTAAGGACTAAATGAAAAATCTGTTTTATTGAGTGTGTGATAGGCTATGACCTTTTCCTTCAAGAGGTTTGGTTTACTACAAATGTCATCATTAAAAGAAGCTACATCTAATCCTGTGCCTTGTATGGTAGAGTATAAGCAATCATAAAATATCTGATAAATTAATGAATTAGAAATGTTTAAACTTTATACTAAGAAACTTTTCATTTAGTCACATTAGCTACTTATTTTTTCTCTTGGACCTTCTCTATCAAGCCCTATGAATATGTAATTACTCCTAATTTAATAGACCACATTTTCCTTTATTTTGAAGGGTTTGCAACTTTATTCACAGGGGGATTATCAGTATTAATATTCTCTGGTTCAAAAAATTAAGCAGTGGTGATTTGGATATAATTATAACTCATCCTTTTGAGTGATTATCCTACAGGATGTGAGACAGTAACCTATAATCTGATCTTTCAGATGGACAGTCCCAAATTCTGTTTGCTCAGAACAATGGAAAGCATTCATTTTAAACTCTGACAGACCATGAGATTAGAGAGGTTTAAATGAGATTGACTTTATTGCTTTGGCTTTTCTTCACTTTCCTTGAAGTTGGCCTGGAGATTACTAGTTAATAGTTTGTGGCCTTGAAGATACTGTGGCATCATCCATCTAATGCTAGTGAGAATGTTGGCTTTCACATGTCATAAAGCATTTATTTCTAATTTTTTATTAAAACTTTCCCCAGTGTTTTTTTTTTATTAAAAATTTTTATTTGCAAAACATATGTATGGGTAATTCTTCAACATTAACCTTTACAAAGCTTTCTGTTACAAAATTTTCCCCCCTACTCCCTACCCCTTCCCTAGACAGCAGGAAATCCACTACATGTTAATTATGTTAAAATACTTGACAAATCGAATATATGTATACATATTTCCGCACTTGTCATTGTTGTGCAAGAAAAATCATATCTACAAGGGAAAAAAATCAGAGAAAGGAAACACAATGCAAGCAAATATCAATAGAGAGCATGAAAATGTTATGTTGTGGTCCACATTTCATATCCCTCTCTCTGGGTGTATATGGCTTTCTTCACTGAACAATTGGGACTGGTTTGAAACATTTCATTGTTGAAGAGAGCCATGTCCATCAGAATTGATCATCATATAGTATTGTTGTTGCTGTGTATAATGAGATCCTGGTTCTGCTCATTTCACTCATATGCTAAAATTTTTAAATGCTGCATGTGGTCTCAGTGACTAGCAGTTTCTTAGCCTAATAACTTTCATTGTTTTCCCTGGATGTGTTTTGAATTTTAAAGAGTTGAATATGCGATTTTGAGTATTTTACTTGAACTTATTCCTTATTGGGTGGCCATTGTGCTGAGAACTGAAATTTGGAAATAAAGCCAAATTAGCTGTCTCACCACGATTTAGCCATTTAACCCCTTAGAGTCTTGGTTCTTGGTTTTAAAATTGGGGTGGATAATATGTACCCTATCAACTTTACGGAATTGTAAAGAAAGCACTTTACAAATCATAAAGTATTATATTAGCCTGAGTTATTTATTCATGATCTTCATGATAGTTCATGGCTTCTGGGAAGTTTAAATATTTCAAGGGAGAGTCTTACCTTGAATATAATTCTCTTGATGTTATTTGATTTTTTTAAAATGCAGACCACTTTTATTTGTTTTTATTATTTCTCTTACTGCCATGATTTTACTGTCAAGGCAATTTGTGATACTTAAACCAGGCCAATAGACTCCTGGATTGCTGTCTCATTAAGGTGTTTTGTGAGAAATCTTTGAATAATCATTTGAGTTCTGATTCTTAATCTGTAGGTAATCATAAATTATTTTCTTATAAAAATTTTCCTTAACATTTCCTTTTTTTCCAATTACATGTTAAAACAATTTTAAACATTTTTTTTAAGATTTTGAGCTCCATATTCTCTCCGAGAGAGCAAGCAGTTTGATATGCATTATACATATGGTTTTCTTAAAATGTCAGCATATGAATATAGTCCTGAAAACAGGCCTTTGACTAGATGTTATGAGGTGCATGAAAGGTGGCAGCAGGAAGCATTTCTTGCCCCCTAAGACCTAAACACAACTCTGAGAAGACATTAAAATTCAACCTAGAAAGAATATTGAGCTCAAGTATAGTTGAAATAGTATATCATTAAAATGTTGAAAATGCTAACAGGGACTTGTTATTAAAAGAGTTTGAAAAGATCTTTTCTTATTCTAAATAAACAGGCATAATTTTTACTAGTTATGTGTTACTATTTGATTAAACTACTAGGAAGCTTCCATTAAATTCAACTAACTAGCGTTTACATGAAGTCTTTGCTGATCTCCTACTGATAATGCCTTGCTTCCCTGACTGCCTTTATTAATATGTATTTATCCTTTCTATTTTATATACACTTAAATAGGCACCTCTTATCTACCTCAATAAAATGTATGCTCCTTAACAGTAAGTATTGTTCATTTTTGGTATTTGCATCCTTAATGCTTAGCATGGTGTACCTAACAGATAATAGATGCTTAATAAATACTTGTTGATTAATTATTAAGCCTTTCCTTTGTTCAGAGCACTGTGCTTTCTATGTTTTGCACATGATGTGCTTAAACCATCCCTCTTAAGGATTCCAAGAGCTTCCTGCTATAGATTATTTATGCGTTTTACTTTTTAAAATATTAAGTAATGAGAGCTTTCTGAATCAGTGAAATGAGATTGAGGATTTGTAAGTATTCTTAATAATAATTAATGCAGGGCAGCTAGGTGGCACAGTGGATAGAGCACCAGCCTTAAAGTCAGGAAGACCTGAGTTCAAATCTGGTCTCAGACACTTAACATTCCCTAGCTGTGTGACCCTGGGCAAGTCACTTAACCTCAATTGCCTCAGCAAAAAAAAAAAAAAAAAAAGCTAAAAAAAAAAAAATAATAATAATAATTAATGCAATAAATTCTGTAAGCAAATTGTCCAAGAATATTTTCATTCAGTCTCCTTTATTCTGTATTACATTTAGAGAATATATTTATGACTATTTATTTTGTAGGGATCAGGGAGAAAAAATGAGAGGAAAAGTATAATTTATAAATAGCTGCCAATTTATATTTCACTAATACAATACAGTGAGACAGGAACACATTTAAGATTTCCCTTAAGAAGAGGCCTGGAGAGACTTGCATGAACTGATGCTGAGTGAAATGAGCAGAACCAGGAGATCATTATACATGGCAACAAGACTATATGATGATCAATTCTGATGGACATGGCTCTCTTCAACAATGAAATGTTTCAAACCATCTCCAGCTGTTCAGTGATGAAGAAAGTCATATATACCCAGAGAGAGGGATTATAAATGTGGACCACAACATAACATTTTCATGTTCTCTATTGATGTTTACTTGTATTATGTTTCCCTTCTCAGATTTTTTTTTCTTGTAGATCTGACTTTTTTTGCACAGCAAGATAACTGTAAAAATATGTATACACATATTCGATTTGTCAAGTATTTTAACATAATTAATATGTAGTAGACTTCCTGACATCTAGGGGAGGGGTGGGGGCTGAGGGTAAAGAATTTGTAACAAACAGAAAGCTTTGCAAGGGTCAATGTTGAAAAATTACCCATACATATGTTTCACAAATAAAAAGAAAACAAAAAAGAAAAAAATGAAAAAAAAATAAGATTTCCCTTAACACCATGTAGAAACATTAGAATTGGATCTCGTTGAAGAGCCTTCACTTAAGTCAAGGGCTGACAATCTTTTATTTTTTATTTTTCAATTAACAAGTATTTATTTTACCTTCCAACTTCTCCTACAAGGAAAAACAGAGAAAAACAAAACTTTATAACAGATATTCATGGTTAAGCAAAACAAATTCATACATTTGCCATATCCAAAAATATGTTTCCCATTTTGCATATTTAATCTATCTCTTCTCTTGTCAGATGAGACAGCTAAGTGTTGCAATGGATAGAATGCCCAGCCTGGAGTCAGGAAGATTCATCTTCCTGAATTTAATTGGCCTCAGACACTTACTAGGTGGGTGATCCTGGGCAAGTCATTTAACCCTTTTTGCCTCAGTTTCCTGTAAAATTAGCTGGAGAAGAAACTATCAGTATCTTTGCCTGGAAAATCCCAGATGGACTCACAGAGTTGCACACAACTGAAAAAAGCAACTAAATGGCATTCTCTTATCAGGAGGCAGATAGTATTTTGTATCATTAGTCCTCTGGAGTGATGATTATTCATTGAGTTTTTATCAGAGTTTTTAAGTCTTTTCTGAGCTTTCTTCTTTGCAAAACATTATATACAGTTACAATGTAGATTATTGTTTTGCTTACTTCACTCTACATTAAATCATACAGATTTTCCCAAGTTTCTCTGATACCACTCCTTTGAGCATTTCTTAGGGCATCTTAATATTCCTTTGCATGAATATGCCATAATTTGAAATGTCATGAATAGGCATGAATAAGCCATTCCCCAATTGATGGGTGTTTCTCCCCGACATCTCTTGCCCCCAGTTTCAAGTTTTTTGCTAACACAAAAACAGCTGTTATAAATACTTTTTGTACGTATGGATCCTTTTATTCTTTCTCTGCTTTCTGGTATGGTCCTAGAAGTTGTCAAAGGGCATGCACATTTTAGTAACTTTTTGAGCATTTAGAAAGGCTAGACTGATTCTCAGCTCTACCAGTAGTGCACTAATGTGCTTATTTTCCTTTTCCACTCTAGCATTTGTAATTTTCCTCTTTTTTTGATTGTTTTTGCCAATCTGTTGACTCTGAGATTAAACTTCAGAGTTGCTTTAATTGACATTAGTGAGTTGGAGCCTTTTTTTCTAATGCTTATTGATAGCTTGTGTTTCTTCCTTTGAGAACTGTTTTATCAATTCAGTACTTATTTTTATGAATTTAAATCAATTCCGTATGTATCTTGGAAATGAGACTCTTAACTGACAATTTTTTAGATGTTATATCTCAAGTTGCTGAACCTAATTAATATGGCAATAGCAGTAGAGTTCTAGGTAGCTTAAGTTCTTTTCCACTTCCATTTTTGCCAAAATGAACTTTAAAAAACTGACCCAAGTGTAATTACAATACAAGATATCACTACTTACATGATGACCCATCAGCCAGTTTTATTAGATACTTGCCAATTGTCAGCCCTACCCACTTTCCACATACACATTTTTTCATAGCCCATTGCCATACTACTATACATTATTACATATGTTTCCTAACACATTGGTCTAAGTTGTTGACTAGAAGATAGCAAACTAAAACATGATGAGAAAATTATTGAAAAATTATAGTATAAGTGCTGCTGTTGAACTGTAAATGCTACTTTAATTGCATAAGTAGCTACAGAATAGATTTAACACAGAGTCACTATCTTTAAGGAGCTTATAAGTAAAAAGGACATAAGTCTATGATAAAGGTTATGATTAAATGCCAGTATGAATTGTGTAAATGATAACTTCTATGGGAATTAAGCAGTGAGAGATCAATGAGCAATTGTAGAAAGCTTTATTAGGAAATAGAATTAGACTTTGAAAGACTGAAAGGATTTTTAGTTAAAGAAAGGCCAGGGAAAGTAGGTTCTAGGAAGGCAGAACAACTTGAACAAAAAGATTGGGTTTGAGAATAAGCATGGTATGTTTGAGGATTAGTGAGGGAAACTGATGGAAACTGAGGACTCAATTTTAGGAGTTATGGGAGGGATGGGATAGAATTATTAATAAAAATAATACTTAAAGAGTCTGTGTAATCTTCAAGAATTGCTATGCCCCAAAAGTTCATATATCCAGCTTATCTGGTGGTGAACCATACCCAGTTTATCAAGTTGTGTCTTTAGGCAACAGTCTGTCATCAGGTTGTACTCAAGGTATTACTAGGTGGTTAGGACCCTTTATATTTTTCAAGTCAGGGTCCACCTCCAGATCACTATGAAGCATAGTAATATGTAATATTACTATTACTATATTAATAAAATGTAATAAAAGATATTACTCTTGATTATCAAACTGAAGGATTTTGACTCTTAACAAAAAATATTAATAATGATGATGATAACCCTCATTCAGGTAGCATTTTAAGCTTTGCAACATGCTTTCTTAGCCACAGTTCTTTGAGGAAGGTTTCTGAAAAGTTAAGTGGCTTGCCTAGGGTCAGAGAATTACTTAGTATCATAGTGGGATTGAATTGCAGGTCTTCCGTTCTTAAATTCAGTACTCTACTACAATATTATACCATGATTTACGAGACCGAATGGTTTGAATTCCCCTTTGATCAAGAGACATTAGTGGAAAAGAAATAATAGTTTGGATATAAAAAGGAAGAAAAATAGAAAATTTCTAATTAAGCCTATTTGGGAAAGTAAAGGCTTTGAAAGAAATAGAGAAGTTGGAAGCAGTTGGATTACATTTGTGTAGTTTAGTGTACTTTTTAGGATGACTTCCATGAGCCTCTCTCTTCATAGGATTAAAATGCAAGTTAGTTTATTTACAGTAACTATTAGAATAGGCAAGTGGTCACATTTCCTAAAGGCCTGGAACAAGCAAGATAGATTGGTTTTAGACCAATGATAATACAACTGTTGGCTTAAGGAAAGCTATCAAGACTGCTCTTCATTTGGGGGACAAGGTTAGTTTGATTTGGTGAAGGAAATTTTTTTTTTCCAATGGAGAAGAAATGTATCTTGAAGAACAATAATGATGAATAAATTTTTATAGTGATTGCTGGGAGATAAAGAGATGGATGTAGGGGGAGGAATGATTACAAAATGTTCTATGGTAATTTTAGGGGTTAATGCATATCTGGTTTTAAAAAAAAAAGCTTTATGTCTATGTTGTGGTAAAAGTCTAGAGGTAGGTAATTGGGAGATGATATCAGGAAAGTGCCTGTGTTTATCAGTTAATTTTTCAAATTGAAGGGTAACTAATTAAAGGATAACTCTTCTGTTTCTAATTTGTTGATACTACAAACAGCTACCATAAAAATTTTTAGATATATAGATCTTTTGCAATTTTTATCAGTTTTGAATTTTCTCCCTTCCATTGAGAAAGCAAGAAAAACAAAATCTGTTACAAACATATATAGTTAAGCAAAAGAAATTCCTGCATTAATTATGTCCAGAAAACCACTCCTTACTCTCTACTTGTCCATCACTCATCCATCTAGAAGGGTCACACACTTCATCTGTAGTCATTTGGAATCATAGTTGAATGTTGTATTGATTAGAGTTTAAATTGTTCAAAGTTTATTTTTACATTGTTTTCCTGGTTCTGTTCATTTTACTCTGCATTATTTCATATGGTTTTTTCATGGTTGTTTTGAAATTATGCCCTACAGTTTTTGTTTTTTGTCTTTTTTTGGACAACACAATAGTATTCCATCACAATCATCCACCATAAACTTCCCTAATTGAAGGTTACTTTCTCTGTTTCTAATTTGTTACCACTATAGATAATTGCTGTACATATTTTTATATCTTTGAGTCTTTTTTCTTTTTCTTTGAACTCTGTAGGTATAGACCTAATTGTCCATATCACTGAGTCAAAAGTTATGCACAGTTTAACAGATTTTTGAGCATTGTTCCAAATTAATTTCCAGAATGGCTAGATGAGTTTGCAGCTTCACCAACAGTGCATTAATGTATTTATTTTCCTTTTTTTTTTTTTGTCAGTTGCTAATCTGATGGCACAAGGTAGTAGGTAGTACCATAGTTATTTCAATTTGTACTTCCCTAATTAGCAATTGAGAGCATTTTTTCCATATAGCTATTGATAGCTTGGTTTTCTTCCTCTAAGTCCTCTCAGTTCATCTTTTTCATTTCAACACACATTTATTTAGTGTTTAGAATGTGCAAAGCCTAGTGTTGTTTTGCTAGGTTTGGGGGATGCAAAGAAAAAAAACCCTAACGGTCTTGGCTCTCAAATGAATAAAACCAATATACTTGAATATGCAGAGAATCTATGATCTCAGGAGTGTGGGGAATACAAAGTGTGGAAACTTCTTTCACCTATGCAATTTAAAATTCTCTATCTACTTATCGTAGATAAGTCTTAGGGAGTTATTTGAAATCCAGAGAGATTAAATGTGCCTAGGGTAACACAACTTCTAAATATTACAAGTAGAATTTGAACAGTTTTCCTACTCCAGGCTCAGTACTCTGGGGCCAGAGTATCTTAATTCAAATCATGGGCCTGCCACTTATTACCTATGAAAGTTGGAGCAATTTGCATGCTTTGGCCTTCAATTTTTTCATCTATAAAATCAGAGAAATGCTTTAGTTCTCTTGTAGTTCAAGTTCTATGACCCTATGATTGATTACATGAACCACTTCCTCTGCATATTTAATACAAATACATATGAATGTGAAATAAATTGGGAGTACTTGATATAGAAAGTGGCACCTGAGATGAGCTTTAAAGGAAAAGAAAATATTAGAATTAATCACAAGCTTTGCCTCTGTTTTTGGAAGGGTCTTTGGCATCTGTTTTATGTATCCATTTTTATTAAAGTAATGGTTAGACTGCTAATCAGGAGACTGAAATATTATGAGAGTTTAGGCAAGAAGGGATGAGGGCCTAAAGAAGACTTTGGATGTGAGAGTGTGGATGAAAGAGGATTTTAAAGTAAAAATGAAGGACTTGACAACATTGGATAGCTGTATCTTTGGGATAAGAGAGACGGAAGAATGATTGGTGATGCCATTAACAGAAATAGGTTAAATTGGGGTTAAGGGCAGGATGGATAGAGTAGGAGAAAATAAGTTCCCTAGTAAACCATTTTAAACTATCAGTGGTCTTAACTTTTATTTAAAATTAACAAACAACTGACTTTATTCTTTTTAGATTATGAATGTAGTTTTATAGACATCAAAGCCAACCTCTACAAGCAACCTCTGGAGCTTACAAATGAATTATTAATCATGTTTATACACAGTCCTATTTAAGGAATAGAAATTAGTTATCTCAGAATCAGTTGGTTATGAGACAACTATCTTAATTGAAATGCCAAGAAGTTATCTAATTTTGAAAAGATAACTGTCTAAATCATGGACTTCTTAAGTTATTCCCTTTTGGGCCACGTGGTCAAAAATCTATATTTGAGCTGGCTGCAAGAATTTAATTATAATTAATTACATTAATTACACTTACTAATTGATCTAAAACTGCTAGCATGACATCTCGTTGTAGTCAATTACAGAAAGGTAAGAGGAGACAGGTGGTTTGTTCCTGCTAGTTAGCTAATTAGCTAAAATTAGCTAAAATACCTTATTTCTGGCACTTTCTCCTATGTACTTTCCCCCTTTTATTTATTTATTTGTTTGTTGTTTGATTTTTAAAACTTAAAATACAAAATAGAAAAAGGGGGGGAAATCATTGCCAGAACATGAGAGGATTCAAAATACAAAACAAATTTTCATTTAAAAAAGCCTATATAATAAATAGTATATATTATACACAGGACTGTCCCGCTTTTCTATATTTCCTGAAAGATTTTTTTTTTATTCTCTGTTGTGCACTTTTTATTTTATTTTTTTCTTCCTCCTCTTCTCTCCCCTACACCAAGATGATACGATTAAGAGTGTGTGTATACATATACATATACACACATACCCATACATGTGCACATACATTCATATGCATCTGTGTAAGATCATCCTATGCTTATTTGTCCTCTGTTTCTCTGAAGGTGGATAACGTCTTCCATCATAAGTTCAAATCTTTCCATACTTTTCTAAATTTACCTACTCATCATTTTCTGCACCATACCAATATTACAACCTTATACTGTCTAGTTATTTTAAATAGTATAAAGCAGTATTAATATGGCTGACATATAGTTTCCCAATTTTTCTCTATTTTAGCTTTTAATTTGTCTGAGATTGATTGGCTAAGATGACAGGAAAAGATAATGACAAATTTTGGAGGGGATGTGGGAAAACTGGGACACTAATGCATTGTTGGTGGAACTGTGAACTGATGCAGCCATTCTGGAGAGTAATTTGGAACTATGCTCAAAATATTATCAAACTATGCATACTTTGATCCAGCAGTGTTTTTTTTTTAATTTTTAATTTTATTTGCAAAACATATGTATGGGTAATTCTTCAACATTAACCCTTACATAGCTTTCTGTTACAGATTTTTACCCCCTATTCCCCACCCCTTTCCTAGATGGCAGGATATCCACTACATGTTAATTTTGTTAAAATACTTGACAAATCGAATATATGAATACATATCTCCACGCCTATCATTGTTGTGCAAGAAAAAACATATCTACACGAAAGACATATCAGATAAAAGAAACACAATGTAAGCAAACATCAGTCGAGAGCATGAGGACGTTATGATGTGGTCCACATTTCACATCCCTCTCTCTGGGTGTATGTGGCTTTCTACAGTGAACAATTGGAAGTGGTTTGAAACATTTCATTGTTGAAGAGAGCCATGTCCATCAGAAATGATCGTCATATAGTATTGTTGTTGCCATGTATAATGATCTCCTGGTTCTGCTCATTTCACTCAGCATCAGTTCATGTAAGTCTCTCCAGGCCCCTCTGAAATCATCTTGCTGGTCGTTTCTTACAGAACAATAATTGAAGGGCATCTATTCAGTTTCCAGTTTCTAGCCACTACAAAAAGGGCTGCCACAAACATTCTTGCACATGTGGGGCCCTTTCTTTCCTTTATGATTTCTTTGGGATATAAGCCCAATAGAAATGCTGGATCCAGCAGTGTTTCTACTGGACCTGTATCCCAAAGAGATCTTAAAGGAGGGAAAGGAACCCACATGTGCAAAAATGTTTGTGGCAGCCCTTTTTGTAGTGGCAAGAAACTGGAAACTGAATGGATGCCCATCAGTTAGAGAATGGCTGAATAAGTTATGGTATATGAATGTTATGGAATATTATTGTTCTATAAGAAACGACCAGCAGCATGATTTCAGAGAGGACTGTAGAGACTTACGTGAACTGATGCTAAGTGAAATGAGCAGAACCAGGAGATCACTGTACACAGCAACAGCAATATTATGCAATGTTCAATTCTGATGGACATGATTGTTTCCAACAATGAGATGATTGAAGCTAGTTTCATTGATCTCATGATGAAGAGAGCCATCTACACCCAGAGAGAGGACTATGGGAACTAAGTGTGGATCATAGCATCATAACGTTCACATTCTTTTTGTTGTTTGTTTGCATTTTTTTTCTTACTCATTTTCTTTCCTTTTTGATCTAATCTTTCTTGTGCAGCAAGATAATTGTACAAATATGTTTGCATATGTTGGATTTAAATATATTTTAACATGTATAACATATATTGGATTATTTGCCATTTGGAAAGGGGGTGGGGAAAAGGAGGGGAAAATTTGGAATACAAGGCTATGCAAGGATCAATGTTAAATTTATCCATGCATATGTTTTGAAAAGAAAAAGCTTTATTAAAAAAAGAGAGAAAAAAAGTTAGTCTGAGATCATGATTACTATCCCTGTTGTTTTTACCTAATAAATTTTACTCCTGATCTTTATTTTTGATTATTTATATGTCTTATTTCCTATCCCTCCTGACTCCCCTGCTTTTGTCCCCATCCCCCATTACTTATACCCTCTCCCTCCAAGCATACTCCCCCCTTACCCTTTCCTGTTTCTATAAGAATTTAAAAGACTTTAAAGTATTCTAAATATATATGTTGTTCCTAATTTATCGCATTCCTATTGATCTTTTTTTTAAATTAAAGCTTTTTATTTACAAAACATATGCATGGGTAATTTTTCAACATTAACCCTTGCAAAACCTTGTGTTCTAAATTTTCACCTCCTTTTCCCCATTCCCAATCCTAGATGGCAGATAATCCAATATATGTTAAATATGTTAAAATATATGTTAAATCTAATATATGTTAAATATGTTAAAATATGTTAAACCCAATATATATATGTGTGTATATAATATGCACATATATGCACACATATTTATTTATTTATTTTAAATTTTATTTTATTTGCATAACATATGTGTGGGTAATTCTTCAACAATAACCCTTACATAGCTTTCCGTTACAAATTTTTCCCCCCAACTCCCCACCCCTCCCCTAGATGGCAGGATATCCACTACATGTTAATTATGTTAAAATATTGGCAAATCGAATATATGTATACATATTTCCAAACTTATCAGTGTTGTGCAAGAAAAATCTTATCTACACAAACGATATATCAGATAAAGGAAACACAATGTAAGCAAACATCAATCAAGGAGTATGAGAATGTTATATTGTGGTCCACATTTCGCATCCCTCTCTCTGGGTGTATATGGCTTTCTTCAGTGAACAATTGGAGGTGGTTTGAAACATTTCATTGTTGAAGAGAGCCATGTCCATCAGAATTGATCGTCATATAGTACTGTTGTTGCCGTGTATAATGATCTCCTGGTTCTGCTCATTTCACTCAGCATCAGTTCATGTAAGTCTCTCCAGGCCTCTCTGAAATCATCTTGCTGGTCATTTCTTACAGAACAATAATATTCCATAATATTCATATACCATAATTTATTCAGCCATTCTCCAATTGAAGGGCATCTATTCAATTTCCAGTTTCTAGCCACTACAAAAAGGGCTGCCACAAACATTCTTGCACATGTGGGGCCTTTTCCTTCCTTTATGATTTCTTTGGGATATAAGCCCAATAGAAATGCTGCTGGGTCAAAGGGTATGCACAGTTTGATAACTTTTTGAGCATAGCTCCAAATTGTTCTCCAGAATGGCTTTATCCGTTCACAGCTCCACCAACAATGCATCAGTGTCCCAGCCCTCCCACAACCCCTCCAACATTCATCATTAACTTTTCCTGTCATTTTAGCCAATCTGACAGGTGATGCACACATATTTATACAATTATCTTGCTGCACAAGAAAAATCAGATTAAGAAAGAAAAAAAACTGAGAAAGAAAAAAGAATGCAAGCAAAACTACAACAGAAAGAGTGAAAATGCTATATTGTGATCCACCCTCAGTTCCCACAATTCTCTCTCTGGGTGTAGATGGCTCTCTTCATCACAAGATTATTGGAACTGATCTGAATCATCTCATTCTTGGAAAGAGCCATGTCTGTCAGAATTGATCATCGCATAATCTTGTTGTTGCCGTGTACAATGATCTCCTGGTTCTGCTCATTTCCCTTAGCATCAGTTCATGTAACACTCTCCAGGCCTCTCTAAAATTATCCTGCTGATCATTTCTTATAGAGCAATAATATTCCATAACATTCATATACCATAACTTATTCAGCCATTCTCCAACTGATGGGCATTCACTCAGTTTCCAGTTTCCAGCCACTACAAAAAAAGATGGATTGATGAGAGGACACACTGTCAGGAATACCAGTCTGAGGGGCATGGAGAGTATATTTGAGAGGATTCTGTGAAAATGGAGGAATAGGGGCAGCTAGGTGGTACAATAGATAGAGCACCAGCCCTGAAGTCAGGAGGAAATGCGTTCAAATCTGGTCTCAGATACTTAATACTTCCTAGCTGTGTGACCCTGGGCACCCCCACTCCCTCCCCTAGATGGCAGGAAGTCTAATACATGCTAATTATGTTAAAATACTTGACTAATCGATTACGTGTATACATACTTATACAGTTATCTTGCTGTACAAGAAAAATCGTATCTGCAAAAAAACCTGAGAAGGAAAACATAATGCAAGCAAACATCAATAGAGAGCATGAAAATGCTCTGTTGTGGTCCACACTCAGATCCCACAGGCCTCTCCCTGGGTGTCTGTGGCTTTCTTCATCACTGAACAACTGGAACTGGTTTGAAACATCTCATTGTTGAAGAGAACCATGTCCATCAGAATTGATTCTACCCTCCTGTAAATGCCCTCAGCCAGCAGCATTCTGCCCCACTGTATTTGCGCTTAATAGGTTTGTGCTAGTTCTTTCTCACCTAGGGCTACATCTTAACAACACAGCTGGGTTTGGTGTCCCTTATTAGCAGACTTCTCCCAGTCTTCCCCTGCACAGATGGCCAACTCCCCACATTGTCTGGGAGGTGAAAATTCCTGTGGCTAGGGCCAAAGCTATTTCCTAACCTAGCTAACCTGGAGGTTATTTACACCTCCAAAACTCCATTCTGGGATTTTTCTAGAGGTCTTTATCTATGGTACTAAGGAAGAGTATTGTTTTATTCAGCCCTTGTATATTGCTGTTGCCATGTACAGTGGGCTCCTGGTTCTGCTCATTTCACTTAGTATCAGTTCAACTCGTGACTTTTAAAGTCTTTTTTGAATTTTTATGATTTTTTGGGACAGGTAATCATTTGACATTATCCTTTAGGAAGGGAGAAGCTTCTTTTTCTTTTTTTTGTTTCGTTGTCTTCCTCTAAAAATGAGCCCT
>JAJPUD010009490.1:0-50077 GCA_023553655.1 Myrmecobius fasciatus
TTTTTTTGGAGTCTTTGGATGTAGAGCTTTGACTTTATTATCTTCTGAGTGTGTCTTTTGATCTTTCTTGTCATTATAGTAACTTTATATGGTCAGAATCTTTTTCTGTTGTTTGCTTGTTTTTCCAACCTATCACTAGACTTTTAACTCTTTGTTAAAGTAGCACGCTGCTTTCAGGATGGAGAGTGTACTGTCCCCATATTCAGACATTTTGTGCAGCAATTTTTAGAGATTCTTCCAGGAACCTGTAAGTTTTTAGTTCTTCCAAGGTGATATGACCTTGAAAGGTATAGTTATTGCTCTTTTGGCCTGTGCTCTGACTATGAGTGATTGTGAATAGCCATGGAACTGTGAGGAGAGTCCATCTTCACTGTGGTTACAAGCTCTGGTGTGCTAATGATCTTCCTTGCTCTGGGACTGCCACCCAGGACTGTGACTTGGATGCAAGTAAGGGAAAAGCAACAGAATCCTGCCTCAGTGCTAGCAAAGATAACACTATAATCTCCTTCTGACTTTTGTTCGATGTCCACTCTCTGTGGACTGAGCAGTCCAGAAGCACCCATTGTGGCTGCTGATTCAGTGGTCCCCAAGGGCTGCTCCTGATTGCTGGGGCCAGGACCTGAGTTGGACTATGCTTCACTCACACTCGATTGTGACTTGCCAACCTTCTAAGTTGTCTTTGACTGGAAAATTATTTCACCACGCCTTTTGAGGGTTCTTCCACTCTAGGAATTGTGATATGTCCTTTCTTACTCTGACTGTAGCTGCATTGTTCTATAGTCTGCTCTTCTCATCTGACCAATCTGTTGTCCTTCAAGTTGGCCAAGTCTTCCAATTTCACTAGCAAAAAATGCTCTATATTTCCCCTTTTCTCTCCATTTTCTTTATCATGGATTCTGGACAAATACTTAAAAGAAAACCTATCTGCTTGATTTGTCAAGTATTTTAACATAATTAACATGTAGTAGACTTCCTGCTGTCTAGGGGAGGAGTGGGGACTAGGGGGAGAAATTTGTAACAGAAAGCTTTGCAAGGGTCAATGTTGAAAAATTACCCATACATATGTTTTGCAAATAAAAAGCTTTAATTAAAAAAAAGAAAACCTATCTGCAATGTTCTAAACTGTTTGTTTTTAAGGGTATATTTGAATCTCCTTTACCCTTCTTTGCCAATCAGATCAAGAATAATAGGGATACATCAGGGTGGTACAGAGTCATTAAGTCATCATAGTCTAGTTCATTTATTCAGATGTCAACCAAACCATGTATTGTTCACAACGCACATTGTATTAAAATGAATGAAACTGATTTCATCAATCATCTGGTGATTTATACAGTGTACAGAATCTTTCACGAGAAGAATAGACTTGTCTTCAGATTCTTTTCTGTTATATTTAAACTTCCTGTTAAAGAGGCTTGCTTGATATCTTCTCTTAGCTTTCCCCTTAGCACGAATTTTTTGCAGCTTTTTTTTGAAGTTTATCCTCTAAAATAGGGCTCCATCAAATTCGATAAGTACTTTGCAAATATTTTAAATCATAGGAGTTGACAACAAACAAGTGACTAATTGGTTTCTTACTCCCTGCTGAACGTTTATGTAAATTAATCATTCTTCCTCTTGCCTTTCCCCAAAAGGCAGTACCTACAATTTCTATCTTTGTTACTTTATAGTGAATTCAGACTATTCTTTCCTTTCTCTTAAATTATTAGTTACTAATTAAAAGGGTTCCTAGTTGAGGAGCCAATTATCCCCCATTAGATTAGATATTTTTTCTAATTTTTAGTGAGCTATTTGAATTTTTGAAAGGGAATTCTATACTGAATACATGATACCCACAATTCATTTTCTTTTGTCATTATCTCTTAACCAAAGTAATTACTAGACTGTATTTTGCAAAAGACAGACAATTTATTTTACATTTTTGCTGAGGGCTGCCCTTAAATCCCTCTTCCTAAAGCCTCAAGACCAGAATCTTCCATCTTCAGGATATTAGAAAGGAAGAGTAAGATTAGCTATGGAGACTTACCCTTCATCTCCTCCCCAGGCCACAGTGATTTCATCTAGTTTGTCTCTTTCTTTTGGCATAACCCGTTTTGCTAATTATTTTTTCAAGCATTCCATAGACTCTCAGTGAGGTTGTAAGGTCGTGCAGGGCAGAGACATGGCACAGGCACCCAAAAACCCATCAGTTGACTGGTCTTTGAGGGCTTCTAAAAGTCTCATTGATATCATTGCTCCCCCAAACCCTTTAAAACTGATCCAAAGACTCTCTCCTTTGACGTTGCTTTTTATAATTAGAGGTAAAACTAAATTTTAGTGAGAGATTAGTGGGAAAAAAGTATTTATGTGAGTCTACACACATATATATGTTTTTGATGCTTTTCCATATTAAAATTTATGACCATTCCTCCCCCAAATCCATCTCTGGACCCTAGGATAAGAATCCCTGCAGTAATTCAACAACTGCGTCAAAAGATCTTGACCTCTGAAAATTAATGCTTTCTGGACTAAAAAACCCAACAAAACAAAACACCTTTATGTCATCTAGTTCAATCCGTGTCATAATTAGTACACTTTCTGCAATATACAAAAAAGTGTTTTGCTTGAATACATCCAGTGAGGTTAAACCTAGGATTTTGTAAGAAAATTCATCTTGCTTCCCCCTGTCAGTGTTAGGAAAAAGCTTCTTAAAAATTAAAACTATCCTAAAGTGACAAGAGCTGCCTTGTGAGCTAGACCTTGAATTATGGGCTTGCTTAGAATAATTTTCTATAAGCACCAGTCACCAGCAAGGGAGATGGTTTCTGTCTTCCATGTTTTCAATATTAGTTTACTGGAGGGAAACAGTAGCTATCAATTTGATATTTTTATGTTTAAAATTCAAATTAATTTGTTAGATTTCTCCTACAACGTCTCCCCTCACCTCCCCGCTGAACAATTAAAAAGAAAAGCAAAAAATAAAAACCTTTACAATAAACACTTGTAGCCTGACAAGACGAATTCCCCCATTGGCCATGTTAAAAAATGCATTTCTCATTCTGGATTTTAAGTCTATCACTTCTTTGGCAGGAAGTGGGTAGCATGATTTATCTTTAGTTCTGTGTACTTGTGGTTTATGATTGCAGTCAATTTTATAGCCCCACCTGAGTCTTCCTGGTTTTAAGCAGTTTAGATGGATTGATGTGGCCTGGACTAACATCATTAGGGATGTATCTGATTTTTCGGCGTACCATATATAAATTCTTTGTTTTTTTCCCCCCAAGCTTTTCCTTGCATTTAAGGAACAAACCAATTATATGATTTTTCAAGTGGGGAAAAGATTAAAAGTGCCAGCCTACCATTGAGTAAGAAGCTGTTAAAAATGAATTGTAAACCATTCCTGAATTTGGGTTCAGAATTTTACCTACAGCCAAGAAAAGCTGTTTCTGACAAGTGTAATGTTGAGTTGTTAATGGAACTGGACTGTGTTTAAGGGAGTTGAGTTGAGTGTTGGTTTAAGTGCATTTTGTTTGGAAAAGTAAATTTTCATTTACTTCCTAATTGGATGTTGCTGTAAAAATACAAGGACCTGGTGAAGGCAGCACATGCTTTTTTTTTTTTTTCTTTTCTCTGTTCCCCTTTTCACACTCGTTGAGCTGTTATGGCATTTTTATTTCTGCTTAGACTAGATTTCAGCCTTTTTTAAAGGAAATAAGTCAAATTTGTGTGTACTAAGTACAAAATTAATGTTCTTAGAACAGACTCTTCTTAGGTACTATATTATATCTTTAAAAAAGCACAAGCCAAACCACCAGCCAAAATATTAATGCATAATTAAACATCATGTTTATATTGCCTTTCTAGAGAATCTGAATTCTTCTGAAGGGCGTGACACATGGAATTGTATAATATATAAGGAATTGTAAAGCTGCAAAGGGAAAGGAAAATTCATCTGAGAGGCAATCCAGTGGATCTGGGAATTTGTCCAGCAAGCCTGACCATGTTGTGACCTTGGACTCAGATCTAACTAACGTCACTTGGTCTCTATTTGCCCACTTGAAACATCTGTCAAAAGGGGCATCATAGCACATCCCCATCTCACAGGGGTGTTGAGGATTAATTAATAAGTGTTTGTAAATTACTTGGAGCTCCTCAGAGGAAAGGCATTCTGTAAGTGCAAAGAATTATTATTATCAAGTAATCCAGCTGGCGTGGAAGCCATAATGACTTTGGGGAGATTGTTGGAAAACATGCCGGGGTCTCTTTTTGACTGGAAACAAAAGAGTTTAGGAAATGGGTGCTTTTTCTCTCCCTCGTTTTTCCCCATAAGAAATAAATTATTCTCTCCCATAATAGCTTTTAATCCTTTCAATACTGAAATTAGATATTTTCTCAGATTAATAGTGAAATTTCAAAATGGTGTTGGATGAAACTTTACAGATGTGGGAATGAATAGGAGTAGTGGGGGATGGAATGAGTTGGGAAACAGAAATAGGCTTTTTCTTTAGAGAAAAACCCACACATCTGTAAATAGGAGATATTGTTTGGCCAGCTGTTTACAAATGTTTGGTTTCTGGAGGGAAAGCTGTCTCATTAATGAGTGGGGGAAGAGAACCTCAAATGGACCAAACATTTTCCTGCTGTGATGTCTCCAGAGTTGTCTCAATCAGGACTGTCCATCTTTGCTGACTTGTTTATTAGCTACTATTTCCACTGACCTCTTCATCTCATTATTTTTATCATGAAATTATAGTTACTTTAAAAAAGATGAGCTGCAGTCCATTCATTGTGTCTAAGGCCAGACCTAGAGGAAATTATAAAATAGGTGAAATTTCTTTTTGAACTTATCTCTTTTTTTTTAAAAAAAAATCCCTTCAACAAAATTTTAATTTACTGTATTGCAGAGTTGGGGACATAAAGAAAAAAAAAATGAAACAGTCCTTTTCAAGGGGCTTACATTCTGTAAGGTAGATACAATATGAATACAAATAAGCAAGTGTAATGAAAGTTGAACAAGAATGAATTAGCAAGTAGGGAGATTGGGGAAGGAAGGCTTCACAGAAGAGTTCAGCTGAGAGGCTGAATTAAGGAAGAAGGAGGTTCTGATGGGGGGGATAGCTTGTATAAATGTACAGAAATGGGAGGTGGGATGGTAGCTTTGAGGAAAGTCTGGCTGGGACATGGAGGGTGTGAAAGAGAATCAAGTGGAATTATTTGGAAAGGTAGCTCATATCGTAAAGGACTTTGAATGCCAGACTAAAATATATGTAGAAGAAAGATGAGTGTGTTTGAGATCTGAAGGAGGGAAACTATGGGAATTCATGACAGACAGCTTCAATTATCTCAGTAGAGTATGGGATCCTATATTGAGGGGAAGTAGGGTGGAGGGTAATACCAAAGGGCGTGCACAAAATGAAACCTTCTTGGAGTCAAGATGTGTTTTTCCTTTGTTTTTACATCTCCAGTGCAGAACACAGTGACTGGTACAAAGATGACATTTGATCAAAATTTGTTGACTGATTGATGGATGGAGGAAAAAGGAAATGGTTTGAAGCCATCACTCTTGGGAGCCTAGTTTTGGTACCTTTCCTCTTCTTTCATTGACCCACTTTTCCAATTGTTTTTCTAAGGAATTTGTTGAAATCCAGCAGGTCAGTTCAATAATTTATGCATTACTGATTATGTGGAAAGTTCTATTCTAGGTGGTAATTCACCTTAAGGTGATACTAATTGAATATGGTACCCTGAGAAGATTTGGATATCAACTAGAAACTGGAACCCAGGATTTGAGTCAGAGGACCTAGGTTTGAAATTTCAGCTTTGCTGCTTACCCCCTATATGCCTGTTGACTAGGGACTTTTTGGACTCCTAGTTTCCCCGTTTTTAAAATGAAATAATTGTCTTCAATTATCTCAAAAGTCCCTTCCCACTCTAAATTCTATTATTAAGTGAATATCTGAAAAGGCTAGTGCTTAACCCAAAGGAAAGAAGTATTAATGATGGGATTTTAGTGACTCTGGAAGTCAGATGGGGGAGAGATTTTGCATTCCAAGACAACTCTTGGCCAACATGTGGGTGATTATTCTTCTACTTATTTTCTACTCAGGTCTTTCTAGATTTTGTTTCCTAGCTAGATTGGAAAATGTATGATTTGGACACTGTATAATCTCCTTAGTGAGATCTCTAGTAGCTCTAGGGAGAATCCTAATAATTCAGAGAAGAAACACCAAATGAATAAATAATAACTTGTTCAGCCTGTGACAGAGAGTTGAATTAGTCCAGCTATACATATATATATGTATATATATATATATGTGTGTGTGTATGTATGTATATATGTCTGGGACATGAACTAGAATAACCTGGGCTCCACTGAATGGAAAGACATTAACAGAATGATAAATCCTGAATTTAGGAAATTGCGTCACTTCCAAGGATTCTAAGCTGTTCCTTGACACAATGTCCTATCTTTTTTACACATTAGAGAACGCCAAAGAAACAGAATTGCAGCTGACTTCTGAAATGGAGAGAAATGCAGTGTAAGTAGGTTGTACCATGTGGACAATGATGATTCAAGAAGGGGTATAAAAGACATCAAGAAGGAAGGGCATGATCACAGGTGGAGGTCAGTCAGTGAGAAAGAGACAGAAAAATACAGAGAAGGTAGAAAGAGATGTGTAAGTGGAATGCTGCCAAATTTTATCCAAAAAAGGGCCCAGAATGACTACAGAACGTTGGGTAAGTCTTACCTTATGGGACCACAAGGACAAGAATACACGTGATGGAAAGGTATGGATGGGTTTCAATGTTTATCCACTGGAGGAAGTGAGATTGTGATCCACTGAAATATAAGCTATATATATTTTCACTAGGCTTCATGATATTCCTCTAGGGATAGCATGAATGGAAGGAGAAACGGCACTTAAGGAGATGCATTACCATCTGCTTAGCTGTTATACACCGAAGACCACTGGGCGTTTTCATCCGACTTCATGCTGAAACGGCTAATTTATGTTGTTTCCCTCTGTGAGCTCCTTGAGACAACAGACTGTCTTGCCTCTCTCTCTATTCCTAGAGCTTTGGGCAACTGAGAAGTGCTTGAGAGATACTTTTCCTTCATTCCTTTGTTCCTTCATTCCCTTCCTTTCCTTGGGGGTGAAGGAAGAGAGGAGAAGAGATAGGGGAAGGAGAGGGGGGGCTAACAGGTGGATAACCGAAGGACTTCTCAAGAAGATTGTTTGGTATTGCCATGTTGTAAGGATAACTTAAGGGACTGTGTGGACAAACGTCACATGTGATGAGAAGATGTGGTTGGGTTCCCTGGGCGTTCTCCCACAAATACATCTTAGTGAGGAGAATAGACACATATTGAACACAAGGTGAAAGACAGATAATGAATGCATATGCTAAGGGTCCCCATGTGGAGAACTAACTCATCTCTAGGATGGTGTGGGGTAGCCAAAGTCTTCCTGCTGCTCTTGCCAGGTCTTCTTGATGGCTTCTCCTAGGTATATTGTCTCCACTGGATGCTACCATATACAATACTACTGAAAAGTACTGGAGTAGTTTTTTATATATTTCTAATTTCTGACTTTATCCTGGAACCCTGAACTAGTATGTTATTTCTTCCTCGTGAGAAGAGTGAGATGTCCCATTCCTTTTAATTCAAAGCCACAATTTCTATAGTGCTTTCAGAAAATTATCTTCATCCATGAACTATCCCAAACCCAGGCTTTTTCCCTCAAGCAGTGACCTGTCTTTTTTTTTCAGGGTCTTGACTAGAGAAGGTTTTTATCCTCAGTAAAAAATTCTTTCCCTGGGCCAGCTAGGTAGTGCAATGGATAGAGCACCAGCCCTGAAGACCTGAGGTCAATCTGGTTTCAGACACTTACCATTTCCTAGCTGTGTGACCCTGGGGAAGTCACTTAAACCCAATTGCCTCAGCAAAAAAATAGAAATAAAAATAAAAAAGAAAGAAAATTCTTTCCCCAATGCCCCACTCTTTAGAATATAGGTCAGGGTCACTTTGGTATTATGATTATCTTAAAAACTGGTTTTTAAAAACTTAGTTTCCTGGTTATTGGAACTTGGATTATTATGTTGGAAACTTTATTCTAGTTTAGGGTGGGTGTTTTCTATCCCATCCTTATGCTTTGACAGTTAAATTATTATAAACCAGCTTTTTCTCTAGAGGCAGTCTTCTCAACATCCCGTCTCCTCTCTTTCCACCTGGGTTGAGTGAAACTGGGAAGCTTTAGGCTTTGAACTTCCTTACATCAATGCTATATTTATTATATTTTGAGATTTACAAAGTGCTTTCCTCACAACAACCCTGAGATCCAGATAGTGTAAACATGGTTAGCTGTATTTTCAGATGATGAAACTAAGGATCTAAGATGAGGGGTTGAGTTGCTCAGATCATAGAACTATCAAATAGAACTTGGAGATGAGAACCAGCGAATGACTCTATATCCAACACTCTTGTACACTGTGCTGCTCTGGTTTTTAAAGTAGAAATCCAGAGTCTGCTATATAATAAATGCTTATTAATCTTATAAGGAACTCCTTTAATAAATAGTAAAGTATACATTAAACTAGAATCCCAGTTGCTATTATAAGTGGATGCTTCTAAGCTCTTAAAGAGCTTTTCATTTCATATAAACTTTTTACTATCTTTTAATGCTTCTTGTTAGCTTTGACTCACCTTTCCTCCTTTGACTAATGCACAGGTATACCTAGCCCAACTTCTATTTAAATTGTCACCAATTCTGAATTAGCAGCATTAGTACTTTTGTACTGAGTATCTATACTGAGTAAATCCCTGGGTCAAAAGAAAATATGAGTTCAAATTTGGTTTCAGAAACTAGTTATGTGACCCTGGGCAGTTCACTTAACCCTGTTTGCCTCAGTTTCCTCATCTATAAAATGAGTTAGAAAAGGAGATAGTAATCTATTCTAGTATCTCTGCCAAGAAAATCCCAGATGGGGTCATGAAGAGTCAGACATGATTAAATGATAACAATGGGGAGGGACACACTGCTTGTGGCTTGTATAGCATTAGAGACACTGTCCAGCTCCTTAGGGTGAACACTGTCGTCCTGAGGGAATGGAGTAGCTATCCTCTGGTGACTAAGACTGCAAATATAAGCAAAGGTTGGGAGCCTATGTTAAGTGACCAGGTAGGAGCCCAGGATAGAACCCAGACCCCCAACTCCTCAATCCTATGGTCTTCCCATTGTATTTAATTCCCTCCTACTTATAGAGCATTTTTACTCCGGAAGAGCAGCCACAGTAGAGTCTTTTCTGTCTCCCATGAGACTCAATTCATATATTCACTCCATAATTGTTGATTAGAATGAAAGAGCAGTATATGGAAAGCAGGAGGTCTAGGGTCAAGTCCTGGCTTAGCTGTTCATTAAGTCTCTGACTTAGCACAAGCCACTTTGCTCCTCTTGGTGTTCTAAGCCATAAAAGACGGCTTAGACTCTCAAATTTCATCCATTGATATCTAACCTGACTCTTATGAATGGCCCGATTTGTTACCTTGAAGGAACAAGCGGTGGTTCCCAGTCCTTGCCAAGAGAAATAGGACTTCCAACTGGAACTTCACCAACATGCTAAATGTCACACCCTGCTGGCTTTCCTTTCACATCTGAGTTTTCTGCTTTTTAACCATAGGGAGGTAGAAAATGGAGCCTGAGATTAAATAGCAGCTAAGTAAGCCAAGTGGATGGTCATTGAGCCAGATGAGGCACAGGGATGTGCTCATCTGACTATCTTGGAACCCATGGGCTTTAGTGGAAGAAACAATGGATTTGGAGCTAGAACTGGATGTTATCTGTGAGATAATAGATAAGTCACCAAACTTCCCTGGTCCTCAGTTTCCTTATCTGTAAAATGGAGGAGATGGACCGAATGACCTCTAAGGTCTCTAAGGATTCTTTGATCCTAGTTCTCTGAGAATACAAAGCAGCCAGTGCTGACCCTGGACAAAATATAAAGTGGATACTTCCCACCATCTTGGCTTTGTTCTTTAATTTCTTTAACTAGGATTTGATGAATACACGTTGTGGGGAAGGCACTGTGCCAGTTGTCTAGTTCCAGCAGAAATTTGGATTCTCTTTGCTATTGTGATCATCGATCTCACCTTGTCCTCAGTGGGCAGCGTCCCCCATGCTCTGGACTATTTTATCCAATTACATGGAAGGATTTGCCTATTCTCTGTCTTGTTTCCTTAGACTTCTGATGCCTACTTTCTGAGAAATACTCTTGTCGAGCAATATAGGCCACTGATAATGGCTGCTAAGTAGTAATGGGAAAAGACTATTAGGAATATTCCAAGTCAGCGCTTTACAACTCCCAAGAGCAATTGTTAAAATTTCAGGGTGAGCATTTGCAGCTCAGAAATCTAGAAATACAACAAATCAGGGTTTGAGTTTTTGTTTTCTTGATGATCTGGTTTTTGATCTTGTTTTTGCTGATATTTAAGAAAGCGAAGGAGACAATGTTAATGATAGAGATAAAACTTTTTAAAAAAAATGTTGTGCATAAATTTTTTCCCAGCACACTCCTGGAATTGTCAGCATGGTCCCCGCTGTACAGAAGTGTAGCTGCAAGCTCTGGTGTGCAGGGCTGTAGGACTGCACCATGCCCCAGATCTTAGTAGGAGCAGAATGCCAGAGGGCTGCACCCAGGGCCAGCAAAAGGACCCCTGTCAACTCCTCTAACCAGTTTTCTTACCATCTACATGCTGTGAGCTCTGGAAGCTGCCTCTGGGCCACTTCAATTACCCACAAGATCTGCTGTTGGGTGGCTGGGGCTCAGCCTGCTGGCCTGTGCACCATTTTATGCTGGACTGTGTTCCTCTCACCGTGGTGCTGAATTTTGAAGTTGTCTTGGATTGGAAAGTGATTTCACCCTGTCCTTTTGTGCATTCTGCTACTCCAGAATTCATTTTCAGGCATTATTTAAAATTGTTTGGTGGGGAATATGGAACGGTCCAGGTGAGTCCCTGTTTCCCCTCCCCTCACTCTCTTGGCTCTATCCCTCTTGAACTTTTTCTTATAAATACTCGGTGCATGAATGAATGAGTGAATGAAGAATATCTATCTATCCAGTGCCAGACACTGTGCTTGGTGCTCAGAATAGAGAAATAAAAATTAAATATCTCTCACTCTCAAGCTGCCTGCTGTCTCTTGGAGGAAGCAACACATTTCTTGACTCTTGGTCTACTGCTGTTTGGCTCACTCACACCCTTCGTCCAAACAGTCAGTTGGCTAATGACCTCTTACTTATGGTTAAAACTACCCTAGCAAACACCCTACTTGACAGCTATTGATTCATGCCTCTGTGATACAGAACACAGGCCTATAGATCTAGACCTGGACACAGCTTCGAGATCATTTAGTCCTTTTCTCATTTTCCAGATGAGGAAACTGAGACCCAACAAGGCTGTATATCTTACCTAATGTCACGTAGGGAGTCTCAGAAGTGAGAGTTGAAAATCTGAACTTCCAACTCTTGATTCTGTCTTTTTTCCACTATACCACGAATATGAAGGCAGCATTTTCACAGTCAAATATAAATAAGCTTGCAAAAACCCTGTTTCCCCTAACATGATAAGCTCTGTTTTCTTGATACCTCGGGTTTTCCTTCTGACACCGTCCAGTCTGTTTTTTTGTGCAGAAAACATCATCAAGGACTGAGGAGTTAATATCTCCTTTCTCTGCATCTCTCCCACTAACCCCTTCCCATTATCATTTATCAAGGATAATACAGAGGAGATTTTCCTTAGGTAGGAGTGGAACTAGGTACCTTCCTTTTACCTACATGTTGCCTGTCAACAATAAATGTTTATTAAATATCTCTTGTGTATATAGGGCTGGGCTTTTGTTTGTTTTCTTGGGGAGAGATATACAAAGTTTGTTCTTGGTCCTGGATAAATATACTGACTTAAATATTCTAACTATAAACTTAAAGAAGTCCTTAATATTTGGAAAGTTCTTTCCTCAAAATATCCCTCTGAGGGAGGAAGTACAAGCATGATTAACTCCATTTTATAGATATAGATAATAATGCTAAAATGCTTATCGCATTGTGGTGAACACTGGGGGCACTGTGTTTCAAAGAGCAAACTTTCTTCCTTTCTCCTAAATACTGCATTAATAATAGTAAAATCCTGGTAAAAGGCAGGAACTCTAAAAAAATACAGGACGTCACTGCCATTTTCTATTGAATTAATTAGCGGGCTGTCATAATCTCCGACAGTCTACATTTCTATCCTGAGGGGACAGAACCAGTGCTAAAGAGAGGGAGGGGAGCAAGTCAGAAAGGTATGAATGAGCATAGGTGACCACTCCAACGAGAATTCAGTTTAATTGCTCTTGGTCTAGCGTTCGCTCGTTCCTATTTACACCTTGCTAATGATTCAAATGTTCAGCAAAAGCACTTCTACGGTCTCCAGTCTATTTCAAGCCTAGCAGCTTTTTCACTTCACCATCTAATCTAATTTAAGTGACAATTTCTGAGAACTTATTTCCTAGAAATAAGTGAAATGGCAAGCAATGCTTGTTTCTAATAGAGTGGCCCATGACCGGGAGGCTTGAACTTGGAGGACTGTGCAAGTTTCATTAGTTTTAAACAGACCCTCTATCAGGACACGATAATATGCAGCAATCAGAAATCTGATATTTAATTTAGATGGGATTTAAAACTTTACTTCCATGCAATCCTTGGCATTAATACACTCATCTCAGTAAAACGTGGGAGTATCGATCCAGGATTAAATTTTGTCTTTTGAGAGAGGTTCTTATTTATTTATTTGTTTGTTTGTTTGTTTTTTTGTGGAGGGAAAAGTATTTTTGTGAGATGAGAATTCTTGCTGTGAAACCCAACGATGTACTTGGAAAGACTTCTCTACGTAAGGGGCAGCCTTGATTCCTATGGTAGTCAAAGTTTGCGTTGTGTTAGCCAGATGGGTCGCACCTCTGAATCAGTACATCTTGGAAGCTCAACTATTGCTACTGGTGGCTATTCCACAGTTTTGTTTTATGAAAAGATCCATGGTTATGAATGGGCTTGTCTTTTGTGAATTTCAGGAAGGAATTGCCCATTAGGTAGCTTTTCTTATTTTCTAGATGAGAGTATCATTACTCATCAGTTAGTCAAGAAGCATTTATCCAGTCTGTATTACACGCCAGGAACTCTGCTAAATGGTTCGGATAAAAAAAAAAACAAAAAAAAAAACCCCAAAAAACAAAAAAACAAACAACAAATCATCATCCTTTTGGATCCTCTTCTCTATTTAGATAAAGAAAGGGGAAATAACAAGTTGGCCAAATGATTGTTGATCAACATATGAGTTTGACATCACTGGGTTGGTCACCTGCTTCTTAAGGTTTATTCAGTCTCTAACATTCTATGATTTTATAATCACTGCCAGTCCATGGCCCTTGGGAGTTTAAAACTCCTTGTACTGGACTAATTTAGATCTTTGGTAGTTTAGCCAAAGAACAAAATGTAATACTTATTTATAGATCATTCAGTAGTTAACAAAATTGACCTATAGCAGAAGGACTATTAACAAGGATATGCACTGAGAACAATTCAAATTGATTCAGCTGAGTGAAGTTTTCTTGCCTAACTTGTATATTATTATTAAGTATTAACTTATTAAGTATCAGAGAAAGAACCTGGAGCTCTTTGTAGTTGTTTTGTACCCAGGGGGTAGAAAAATGAAGTTAACAGATTGAGCTTGTAGTTCACTGAACCAACCAAATCTCAAAGATGGTCTCAATGTATTTTAATGAAAACTAGCCTAACCTGCAGAAAGCCAAGGGTGAGGTCATTGCTTCTGCCTACTCTACTCCTTGGTGGGAAGGTCCTTAAGTTCTTCTGGAAAACCTTACACCATTTAAATGACTTAGGGCTATTACTGAATGACCTTTACCTTCAAAAAATGTGATACGGTGAGCCCTAAAGGAAGAAGAGAAAAGCAGAAAGAGAAACATAACAGGAAACAAAATCATGAAAATAAAAGCTTGTTGGAGGAGTGACTGAATCTGAGATCATTGATGTCCAAATGATCTCCTGTATGGGATGGATGATGTCATGTATTTGCAGTTTGTAGCGGATCTCTAAAGGTAAGCATCAGTAGGAACTACTGCACCGGGAATATCAGAGCTACAGCCAAGATGATGTTTTCTGCACTGTTATTGATCCTTAATATGGTTCAGGGAAAATTTCCCTATGCCGGCACCCATTGGATAGTGGGTTAACCAACTGGATAACCAACCAAGACTCTCTAGGTGACGATTATAGTTGCTTAGATCCACATTTGTGCTTATTGATCTTCGAACTATCTGAGAGTTTCTTCTCAATTTCCTTTGCTGGGTCTTCCTCTAGATATAGCTGCTAACCATCGAGATCCTCCCAGGATTCTTTCCTGTGCCCTCTTCTTCCACTATGCTATTTTGCTTGATGGCCTTCTTAGCTCTTGTGGTTTCAGTAATTATCTCTATGCTGATGATTCTCAAATCTATTTATTCAACTCTAATTTACCAGCAGATCTCTAATTTCTCATTTTCAATTGCCTATTGGATGTCTTGAATTGGATACCCTATGTCATTTTAAATTCATGTCTCAAACTGAACTCATTTTTGTCTCCTACTCCCCAACTTTTCCCCGATGAGAGGAACACTGTTTTTTCTAGTCACCTAAGCTTACAACTTAGGTCATCCTATACACTTACTTTCTCACTCTCCCTTCTCCCGTTCCCTCCCCACCACATGAGATAATCTGTTTTTAAGTCCTGTCAGTTTTACCTGCAGAATCTCTTACACATGGCCCCTTCTCTCCTCCGGCACTGCTGTCACCCAGGTACTCATCAGCCTTTTCAGGGCTGATCATCTAACTTTGGTGTCCACCTCCCACCCAACTCTCACCCGTGGCTCCAAGAAGCCATAACATGTTCAAAGCTGATTCCAGTAAAGTCATTTTGGCAGATGGGCTAAATCAGTGGTCCTAAAACTTTTTTTTCTCACTATCCTTTGATACTATTAAAAATTATAGAGGATGTGTCCAAAAAGTTTTTGTTTATGTGTGTTATATTTATGGATAGTTATCATATCTGAAATAAAAACTAATTTGGAATTTATAGACCCTCTAAAAGGGTCTCAGAGACCCCCAGGATTCTCTGGGCCACACTTTGAGAGCTACCGGGTTAAATCAGGTGGAGGGGAACCAACAGGTCCCAAATCCATCAGATATTTAGGGAGATGTTTACCTTAAGGGAAGGGAAGATTTCCCCCAGCAGAATTCGTGGATAAAAACAATTCGTTCCAATTCGCCATGAGTGCTTAGAGCTTGTTCTGATATGGCAGATATCAAGGCCGTGCACCGCATCCTGGGCCATTGCTGGTAACACTGACTTTTGTCCTACCACTGGATTTTGATGACTCTGAAAGAGAGCATGTAGCTGATGATTTTGTGCATTTTAAATCCAATTCTTATGCAAGTCAAGACATCGCCAGTGCTATTATCGGTTCTCTTTGAAAATAAGGGACGTTCTACAACATTGCAATAGTTAACCGGTCTTTTTCTTAAAAATCTCTTCCAGTTCTAGTCCATTCTCCAATCAGCTGTCAGAGCAAATTTTCTTTAGTGCAGATTTGACCATGTCATCCTCCTCCTCCTCAATAAACTCCTTAGGACCTTCATTCCCAGCATCTACTCTATTTGCCATGTACTAGCAGGACACCTATTGTCCTGGGGCAGCTCCAAGTACATGGGGATGAAGCTCTATGGGGGTGTCTCACTAGAAGTTCCAGAGAGAAAAAGTTATAGTTTACAGTTTGGGGATAAGAGTGGAAACTTTTTAAACTTAGGTGTGACTTTGTTTACTTCCTCATAAAACCTTCAGTTCTGTTCAGGGGATAGTTACTCTCCATGACCATATGACCTCAGCCTAACTCTGCTACCTCCGAAGTAGGTAAAAATCCATCACACTTGCTTCTTTCTGATTGAGTGCAAGGTCCCAAGTCCAACACAGTTGAAGTCCTTGTCCCCAATGACTTAATTTTTCTGGACTGTTCTCTGTAAAATAAGCCTTGGATCAGATGGTCTCTTTGATTTCTTCTAGCTCTAAATCTAGCCACTCTTATTTCCTTCAGAATTAGATGGACTTGCTTTGCCCTGCTTTGTCTTGCTTCCCACCCCCTCCTCATTTCCACTGCTCTTTACAATTGTGATCTTGTAATCACAAGTTACAGCCCGACCCTAAACGAAGAAGTCCCTTCACCTCTCCAGCATGAATTTCCACTAAATGGCTCAGAGGATCACTTCCAGCTCAAGAACTTTGAGTTTTTGATTCTGGTCCCATCCAAGCCATGGTTTGGGATAGATATTGCACTGGATTTTGCAAATGCTTTTGCAATGACAAGGATTGTGTCCACAATGCCAAGGGGACTGTGTTGTAGGTCTTTCCCACCAGAACAATCAGCAGCGTGGCAGACAAAGATATATGTTCCTGGAGAAATATACTTGGATGCTTACATCTTTCCTTTGTGTCTTTGCACTTTAAAAATCAAAATTGCTTTTTTCCCTCCTCTTGTTTTAAACTGAGGAACAAACCCTCCTTCCAGTCCTATTCTTGTTTTTCTGTTTGGAAACTTTAATCAGTATCTGTTTTTGAGCTAGCTGTGTGTTGTGGTGATCAGAGCACTGTGCTTTCTGGGAACTGAAAGGCTTTAAAAACATTCTGACTTTAAGCCCCACAATTCTAAAACAAATCACTTTTGGATTGGGGCTAAACCTGGAGAACAGTGGCAGAGTATTAGGAAAGAGAAGATTAGAAGTAGTCAGGAGTGAACAGATGAATAGAACTTGCCTTTGGAATGGAAAAAAACCACTCAGCTTTCTAGCTTCTGTTCTGCCTTAAGACAGATGGTACCCAGACAGAGCTTTTTCCTAATGAGGGTGTCACCTTAGTGCTTCTCCCTAGTCCCCTGGACAGACTCCATCCGATTAATTGATAATGATATGGATGGGGATGGAGTCAGTGCCCTCTGCAGTTTGAATCTCTGACAAAGGCAGGCACTGGAGGTTGTATAGAAGGATTTCCTACGTAACGCTCACAAACATTTCTGGGCATTATCTGTATAGGAGAGGTCCATGCTGGAGGCAAAGTAATTTGGAGCACGTCGAGGCATTGATTTACAAAATTTGTGAAAGAGACAAAGATGTAAAATGGCTGTGAAAAAAATCACAGATATCATTATTGCAAGAAATGACCAAGAAAACATCAGGAGTAAGCAACCAGTTTCCTCAGCTGTTCAAAATTAGTATACAAATAATCTGAGAAGGGAACAGGCAGAAACTTGTAGAGAAGGTCCCATTTTTACAGTGTCACAATTAAGAGAAAAATGTAGGGAACAAAAGAACATTTGTGGTGACCAAAAATCTGGCATAGCAAAATGGTACCTCAGAAGCTCTCTTAGACAAAGTTTGTTCCATTATTGTTTAAATCATATAAGGTTCCGTGAGAGATCTAATAACATAGAGGTATAGATCTATTTAATGGCTTTTGATTGTTTCTATCAAGCAAGGAACACAAAAGGAAGACACATGTTTTCTGATATGGTTTGCCATTGTCATAGAGGTTGGCCATCCCAGAGTTACAAGCGAAGAGGGATTTCTTACAGAGACAAAGTTTGTTCCATTATTGTTTAAATCATATAAGGTTTGGAACGTGAGAGATCTAATAAGATAGAGGTATAGATCTATTCCATGGCTTTTGATTGTTTATATCAAACATAGAACACAAAAGGAAGACGTATGTTCTCTGATATGGTTTGCCATTGTCATAGAGGATGGCCATCCCAGAGTTACAACCAAAGAGAGATTTCTTACAGAGGAGGAAGCCCTTTGTTTTCTTCTCTTTGAAAATGGTATTGTGCTGATTGCATTAGCTGACCCAGAACTTTACAGAACTCCCTAGGTAATCCAACTCACTAAGCACTTAGTTAATAAGCACCTACTTATTTTTATTGTCATTTTTTTTTTTTAGTCATTTCAGTGACATCCAGCTGCCCAGGACCCCATTTGGGGTTTCCTTGGCTAAGACAGGGGAGTGGCCATTTCCTTCTTAAACTCATTTTATAGATAAGAAAATGGAAGCAAGTAGGGCTAAGCGATTTGCTCAGGGTCACCTAGCCAGTGAGTGTCTGAGGAACTTCCATTCTACCGGAGGGAGACAACAAATATGAAGATAAGTATAAAATAATTTCAGTCTGGATTACTTGATCACAGATGAGCGACTGGAAAAGGAGAACCTTGAGTGAAACATTATAGGAGGTTGAAGATTCTAAGGGGTACAGGTGAGGAGGAAGACCTTGAATAAATCAACTATTCCCTCATCTTACTATTCCACCTTTGCAAAGGCACAGAGACAAGAGATGAAATGCCCTTGGGGAATAGCATAAGTAGGTCAGGTTAGTATAACTGTTATTGAGAAGTGAAATGAAATGAAAAATATAATTATGGTAACAACATCCAGTTATGGTATAAAAATGGAACATTGTCACACCTTAAGAAATGCACGTGGAAGCACAGTCCATGGAGCTCTCCATCAAAGAAGGAGTCATTTGGTGCATTAAGTAGAAAAACACCACCAAGCGCCACAACCGCCAACCCATTGAGAACAATCTTATTGGTGTCTATTTGTTTCCTACATCACCATTTTGTGGTTAAAAATGAGAGTTTGTTTAAAATATTACAATATAGAGCAAGCTATCAAAGGCAATTTAATATTGCGAGAAAATACGAGGGGGCCCTATCTATTCTGACATTTATTATCACAATCAGGCTTGTTATTTCTTCTGATGAACTTTCCCCTCCCTTCCTGGGCTTATCGGTTTTTGCACATGTCATGTAAAAACCCTAGACCCGGTGATTAGTGAGCATGAAGCAGACATTACGGCTCTGCCAAGGAATAGGGGAAAAAATGGCAAAGTAAATGACAAGATGTCGTTTCGATAGCGAGCAAGAAAAATCTGCAGTGCTCAGGAGAATGAGGGACCCAAATGAAAATCCTCTGCTCCCCAGTCAGATGGAGAAGCCAGGCCATCCTCCTCTGGGTTCCAGGCTGCCATGTGACTGATTATTCAAATCGGGCCAGTGATTAATTCGGTTTGTATTGATGCAAATAATCCTGCCGGAGCCCAGCCTCAGCTAATGCATTTGGGGTGCTGTGGTTTTCCATTGATAGCACAAAATAGTGTAGAGGAAAGCCATTTTCATAATATTAATAATGGAATTACAGAATCAGGTCACTTAAAGGAATGGAGCTGACTCAGCGATAGCAGCTTGGAGTTGAATGTGGAGATTAATTCTTGAGCAAAACGAAATCGGAACCTGATTCTGGCTCTCTCATTGCCCTAAAACACATGTGCCTCTTCTCCCCCTCCCCATTCTCTGCCCCCTTCCCCCAGTTTTCTTCTTCTTTTAAAAGAAGAAACTTTAAAAAAATGTCAGTAGCTAAGTAGCTGAGGATATCTCTGAGCTGAAAGCATTGAAAAGAAGGCAACAGCCCTGGTTTTGTGAGTGCAATATAGGGGTGATTTCCACTGTGGTTCTTGGGTTTTTAATATTTTTAATAATCTCCCAGATTGCTTCTTTTCTTTTTTATTTGATTTTTTTAGGGTTACTTTCTTCCTTATTCTATAGAATAAACCTGGGAAATTAGGGGCAGAGATGAACTGAGAATCACGAAAGGGCTTGGGACCAGAGCTTTTCTAGGGTGCAGTGCATTGGGGTGATTGCAGAAGGCCATCATGCCCAAGGGAGCAGGCAGATAACTCAGGCAAGGCTGCTTCTGGGAGGAAAACCAAAGAAAGATGGTTTGCTCAAGAGCTTATCTGTGTATAGAATCAGCTCCTAACTTCCCAGTAAAGTTTTCTCTTTTCTGCCCCCAATTCATTACGAAGACCCTCCCTCTTAATGTGTGAACCCATATCCAGATTTGAATATTAAACTTTTATAAGGAGAAGATTGTCCTGGATTGATTTATTCATTCAACGAATATTTATTTTATCTATCACGTACAAGACGTCCAACTAACTTTCCTTGTAACCTGATTCTGACTCATACAAATAGGGGGAAGCAAGTTACAGTGTGATTTGGCCAGGACTTCACTTAGGAATGGCTTTGCTTAGAGCCCCAAATCTCTTTCCTTGCAACCCTACGGAAAATATTATTCCCATTACACATTCAAGAAGGCAAAGGTTTAGAGAGGTTCAGTAATCTCTTCTTTGCCCTAGAGATAGAAAATCATTTAAGCCAGGTGTCCTGTATCCAAGTCTAGTGCTCTAAGTAGAGTTAATGCTTCTGAACCAAAGATATTTCCTTCCTGTGGGGCAAAGAATAAATGTGAATAATAAACACAGAGACTAGAAGGAATCTGGCTAGAGAAAGGGAATCCTATTGGAATCCCAGAAAAGGGGACAGGTGCTACAAACAGGGGAGACCAAGCTACCTTGAATGATCTAATCAGAGGTCTTTGTTTTTTCCCTTTCCTGGCTAGTATTTGAATCTGTATTTGCCCACTGGCCAGAATCATAGGCTTTTAGAATAGGAAGAGGGAGACTTCAGCCAATCTGAGACATTGAAGATGGGTGGTCATGCTGCACCTGCAAACCCTACTCCTCAATATTTGATGACAGCTGTCAAATTCCCCCTGGATCTTTCTCCTCCAACTCCTTCTCTTGATCCTTCTACATTATAAATTCAGGGCCATTCACTCACTAGCCAAGGTGCTCTTGGCCACACTAGCTTATCTACCATTGCTGTTCTTAAACAGCACACTCAGAGCCGAACACAGTACTCCATTTAAGCTGAGTAGAGTGGGGACTTCACTTCATTTTTCTGAAAGCAAGGCTTATTTTAATGTACCCCATGTGTGTTTGGTCTCTTGACTGACCCATCCTATTGCAGACTCTCATGGGGCTTGAGGTCCACTAAACCCCCAAGAGCAATGATTGTCAAAACACGTCTTTTCTTATTTTGTACTTGTGAAGTTTATTTTTGTATCCAAACATCAGATCGCCCATTTGTATTTCTAAATCTTGGGTATCTCATTCAACCTCTCAGTGTTGCAGGCAGGTCTCTGAGTATGAATTGCAGAGAAGATGCTGGCTTGCATTGGTCAGCATTGGGTGGTTCCCCACCCAGAGCTTCCTACCTCAATGAAATCACATTGTCTCTGCCCTGAGGAATAAATGATCAGAGGAAATGGAGCTTTGAGAAAAGGAAGCGATTCCTGAGGTCTCAAATCTGAGTCACATTATACAAGTTAAGGAGAGAAAGTGGGAAAAGAGGGGTGGAAACATTAAACTTAGAGGTGTGTGAGAAATTGTAGCATTTCCAGATTAGTGATATCTGGATAATGATGGGTCTAGAAATCTTGTCATATATGGAACAATGAGAGGGCCTGGAGACGTTCAATGTGAAGAAGAGAAGACTTGTGGGGAATATTATAGAGGTCTCCAAAAAGGTAGTCATATTGTAAAAATAATGCACTTATTAAGAATAATAACATGTTGGTTCAAATACGGGCCAGTTGCTTCTATATTTGACTTCTGTGAAAATTAAGTGAGCAATATAACTCCATTCTTAGTAATAAGTAATAATAATGGTTGCATATTGTGGGAAAAAATGGGAAGAAAGTTCTGGCCAATTACAAAGAGAACAATGAAAAGAAAAATTAATAAAATATCTGTATTTGAATAGGAAGAAATGGAAAATCAGCTTTCATAGTAGTTTTATTCTTACATATAAATAAAATCCTCCTGACTTCAGGATAGATGGTCTCTTTAGTGTGCTACTTAATTGCCTCAGTAGTTATGTCTTTAATACAATAATTTCATGTACAGAGTGTGTGTGTAAAGGTTTGAGGGAAGGTCTTAGAGTAAGGAAAACATGTCTTGCCTCTACTATATATTAATTATGGGATATAAGCAAATAACGTTTCTGTGAGCCAGGTAGATCTCCAAGACTTTAAGTTCAAGGAGTTGCTTTTCCGTATTGATGAATAGACTTTTCATATCAGGATTTCCCTCTCAATGAAATCATAGATTCCAACTATTTTTTTTGTCTGTACTATAATTTTCACTACAGAAATATGTATTTAGGGTATATATGTGTGTGTTTGTGTTTAAACATACCCACTGACTGGGGATGTCCCCCAAGGGGATATCTTTGATGGTTTTCTCTTCTTCCTTTATTATCTTTATTATTCAATTGTTGTTATCATATAGATAATTCTTATTTACCAGTCCTAACCTCCTCCCTGATTTCTAAATCCCTATCTTGCCAATTATCTTTCACTTAACAGGTATCAATTCACCAAATTTAATCTAAGTAATTAATAGTCTTAAAATTATCTCTCTCTGCAAATAGGTTTATGAGTTTTCGGTTTTTAAGATTTTGTCCCATTTGATTATAGTTTTCTTCAAATGAGCTGAGTGATCATAATACTATTTAGTTCTTAAGTTTTCAACATAACATAACATCCTTTTTCATGTCTTTAAACTGTTTCTTTATCATATTTTCCAACTTTTTAAAAAAAACAGAAGTCCTTTCTCTTTTGTTTTTGATCATTAGACATTTCATGAACAAGCAAACATGATCTGCATCTTTTTACAGAGTAATTTAAGTATTTATACTTATTTATTGCTATTGTTCAATCATTTCCATTATGTCTGACACTTTTTGAGCCCTTTTGGGGTTTTTTTGGCAAAGATACTGGAATGTTTGCCATTTCCTTTTCCAATTCAATTTATACACGAGGAAACTGAGGCAGACAGGGTTCGATGACTCACTCAGGATCACATAAACAATAAGTATCTGAGGCCAGAATCAAGTTCAAGAAGTCTTCCTGACTTGGGCTCTGGTGCTTTAATCACTGTGCCATCTAGCTGCCTTATATATTTATACCACAATTCATTTTCCACTTGAAATTCCTTAAATCCAATCTGGGAATTATATTTCTTCATATGCATATTTTAGCTAAATCAAACTTCTTGTCTCATTTCTTTTAAGCATTAAAATATTCATTTGTAACAGTGACAATCCTTTAAAGGTGATTTAACTATTTTATTTTACACCAAAATTCATTTTATGCCCTTTCTGCACTAAATCTCTCCATTTTAAAGTATTTGAATGACCCTTAATATGACCTTAGCCAAGGTAAAGGGGGATACACAGATAAAAAAGCCCCGTCTCTGCTCGAGACAACAGAAGAGGTTTGTCTAATAATTCAAATAGAGCCAAATTGATGAAAAATTATCAGATCATTTTTGATCGTGAGGAGCATTTAGATAGGCAATTCATCATTGTTATTGCAATAGCACATATATCTTAGATTGATACTGCAATAACAACCAAAATAACAATAATATATAGGATTTATACTGTACTTTAAGGGTACATCTTTTCAATCAATAAACATTTATTTTTTCCACCTTCCATTAAAAAAGAACTTTCCCCCCAATAACCCAACAAATATGCATAGTTAAGTAAAACACATCCCCTAACATCTATGTCCTAAAATATAGGAGGAGAACTTCTAAAGGAGAGCTGGTTTACCAAAACTCTAGGGATTTTAATTAAATACAAATTCTAAGTAATCCCCAAAGGGTGACTTTTTTCAGTATTTCAGAGGATCTGTGATTGCATCACTGATTCAGGTGACAGCTAAGCCCCGGGGAAGATTCTGGGAAGATGGTGGAGGAGGTCAACAAATTTCAACTCTTCAGATTTCTCCCACAAACAGAGCAAATTTGTGCCTCAGGGAAAATATAGACTAGTGAAAAATCAAGAACACTTGAAGCAGACCGGGGGGGGGGGCTCCTGGAATACTTGGAGACCCAAGGAAAGACCCTAGGTTGGGAATTAGTCAATGTGCAGTGCAAATTTGTCCAGGTTAGCCCCACAGAAATGGCCAGCAAATGCACCGGGGCTATCTGGATTTTGCAGGAGCCTTGACCCAAACTGCAGAAACTTTCACCTCTAAACTGTGTAGGGAGTCGAGACCCAAGTCTGGGTGGGCTGAGTGAACCTTGCTGATCAGGAACTCCAGGTCCAGCTGTGCTTCTGGGACTCAGACCTGGATGGGAAGGAGTCAACATACTGGGAGTGCAGAGACAGGGGGGCAGAGATGCTGCTGGCTGTGGGCACTTGCAGGAAGGGGAGGTTTTGATTTGGGGTTTCTGGTCAGAGGGGAGAGCTGAAGTGGAGGCAGGGGTGCCATCCCTGTACCCATAGCATACCATAGTGAGTACACTAAGTATTTCGAAAGAATGAAAATACAAAGAACAAGACATCAACCATAGAAAGCTACTATGGGAATAAGGAAGACCGGAGTTCATCTTCAAGGGAGCACAAGGAAACCTCTTCTACCCCAAAGAGTAATGTTAAATGGCTACTTGCCCAGGAAGACTTTATAGAACCCAGAATAGATTTTCAAACCAAGTCAAAGAGATTGAGGAAAAAATAAAATAAAAACTATACAAGAAAAACAAGATTATATAAAAAGCTAACTCTAGAAAAGGAGATAGTTTTGAAGAAGAAAATAATTTTTTTGAAAATTAATATTGGGAGATGATTCAGGCCAGTTCCAGTAATCTTGTGATGAAGAGCCATCTACGCTCAGAGAGAGGACTGTGGGAACTGAGTGTGGATCACAATATAGCATTTTTACTCTTTTTGTTGTTGTTTGTTTGTATTTTGTTTTCTTTCTCATTTTTTTCTCGTTTTGATCTGATTTTTTCTTGTGCATCAAGATAATTGTATAAATATATGTGCATAAATTAGATTTAACATATATTTCTACTATGTTTAACATATATAGGATTATTTGCCATCTGGGGAAGTGGGTGAGGGGAAGGGAGGGAAAAATTGAAACACAAGTTTTGTAAGTGTTAATTTTGAAAAATTGTCCATGCATAAGTTTTGAAAATAAAAAAAAGCTTTAATGTAAAAAGAAAAGAAAAAAAAAGAAAATTATATTTGAGCAAGGGGAAACCAATAAAGCTATAAGGGGCCAAGAAATAACAAAAGAAAATATAAAGAATGAAAAAATACAACAGAATGTGAAACATAAGAAAAACAACAGATCTGCAGGACAGATGAAGAAGAGAAAATACAGGAATAATTGGACTGTCTGAAAACTGTGACCAAAAAAAGAACCTTGATACAATAATGCAAGAAATAATCAAAGAAAATTGTGCCAGAGTGATAGAACAGGAAGAGAAAATAGAAATAGAAAAAATTTGAAATTCATCACTTCAAAGAGATCTTTTGGGGAAAACACACAAGACTATCATTGCCAAATTTCAAAATCCCCCGAACAAAGAGAAAATTTTCCAAAAAACAAGCAACCAAACAAAAAATTTCAAATATGTTGGAGCTATAATTAAAATTGTACAGGACTTGGCAGCAGCCACAATAAAAGACCGCAGGTCCTGGAATCATATATACTGGCAATCAAAAGATTAGAGCTATGGCTAAAAATATCATATTCAGCAAAATTATCCATAAGATTAAATGAAAAACAATAGACATTCAACTAACTTGCAGATTTCAGGACTTTACCCCAACCAAATTTGAACTTAATAGAAAATTTAACATATAAGAGCCAATATCAAAGATTATTTTTAAGGAACTCAACGTGGACAAACCATTTATGTTTTGTACACAGAAATGTATGCCTCAGTAATTGAGTAGGCCAAAATAAAGATTGGGGCAGAGTTGAGTATAATCTGATTTTTAAAAACAATACTGATTAGAAAAAGGTAAAAATAATAATTGTTATAAAATGAGGTGCAGAGGAAGACAGATACTGAAGTATTAGATGAGGAAGGAGGACTCATACTTCTGAAAACCTACTCACATCATGAATGGGTAAAATAGGGAATATTACATATACACACATATGCATAATATACACCATAAAGGGTATAGCACCCTCCAAAATCAATAAAGAAATAAGGGGGGAGTGCATAGGATGAGGTGGGATATAGAAGGATATAGATTTATGGCAGTGGGGTAAGTGTGTAGATTAATGCGCAAGGGAAAAAGAAGGAAGGAAAGGATTGAAGAAAAAGTAAGGGAGGGATCCATGGGTAAGAGAAGGTTAAGTAATAGCAAGTTAAGGAGCAGAATTAAAGTAGAGGAGTTAGCAGGGATAGGAAATAAGAGATATACACAAGCACTACAAGGATCAGGAGTGGAGTTTATTAGAAAAAAAAGCTAATAATCATTTATCTTAGACAAAGTTAGATTTAAAGAATCAAGACAGAGGACAACTTTTCCCACTTATTCAAAATATATCTTTTTCATATTTTCTTACCCCTTTTCACTTCTTTGTCCCTGTTTCCAAGTAAATAGTCCTTAGGATATATACCCCAAATCTTGGAGGCAGTCTTTTATTTCCTTTCAAACTTAAACCATCTGATAGAGTAACCAAAAATTTTACTTTATTACTTCAGTAGTTCAGTGATTTTACCATAGGTTCATACCGTGTTAAATCTGGAAAAGTCCCTTATTTTATAGGAGAGGAAATTGGGACCCGTGTTTAAGCAAAGGTCTTTTTTAGTGATGTATTTGGGACTAGAATTTATAAGGATAAAAATCTGGAAGAAAAGGAGAAGAAAAGACCAGTTCAGAAGGAAATTATGAGACCAGAACATCTTTGGGGTTTTGGCATTGGATTAATTAGGGTATAGGTAGAAAGTAACTAGTTCATAAATTCAGAGAGCATTGACCTAGAAAGGACTTAGAACTCATCAAATCACACTCCTAGCTGAATGGATGAAGATATAACGAGAAGGGTTTTTTGGGCGGCAGGGAGGGTTAAATTTTTCAGGGTCTCTTAATCCTATAATTTTGCTTTATGAATTTAAAACCATTATTCTAAGAAAGGTATCTATAAGTTTCACTAAACTGCTAAAGAAATCCATAACACAGAGTTTCTTTTGTTTTTGGCTTCAGAGATTTAAAAATAAATCTAACTGAAGGGTCATGGTTTAAGAGTTTGCAGGAGAATGTCCACTGGAAGGGTTGGAAGTGACTTTGGGATTTTGTTAATACTTATTGCTTAACCAACTCTTTTGAACTGTGATCACTTTGCCCCATAGGCCCTCATCTCTATGATCTGTGACCCTGTCAACATAATGAGAGAATGGGGCATATTCCTATTTTTAGTAACATGAGTTTAGTAAAGTGTTAAAAATAGAAAAGAAGTGATATTTTATCTAAAATGCCCATGAGTAATGGAGGGAACAGTACCAACTATAAGTCTTAAAGCTGACTGTTTTTAGAAATGTTATTCATTCATTCATTCATTCATTTATTTATTTTTGGGTGGGTGAGAGGAACCGTTAGGAAATTTAAGGCAGTCAGGGTGGGAAACTGTCTCAGTTTCGATACTGCATTCTATCAGCCCTGTCTATATTTAATGGCTTTAAACCCAATGGGGCATGTCGAATTTCCTGCTGTGATCATCTGTACACATTTATCCAGAGCAAGGCATGGGGAAATGTTACTGGTGTGAAGCCTCGCATAGAGAGCATTCACCTTTGTGGGTGACTAAATCCCATCCCTGGGAGCAGCTGGGAAATTACAAAAAAAATCATACCCCCTCAAGACCCCCCAAGCCCCCATAGAAAAAACAAACAAAAAACCTCAGAGCAAAAATCCAACCCCGAACCACCAAAATCACATTCCCCCCAATTGAAACCCCAAAACCAGTGAAGGGAAACTAAGGAAAGCAGAATACCAAGCCTTCTTTGGTGGTTTATTCATTCACACTTGAATACCAGCATTTGGGGTGGGAGTTCCTCCTCATTAAGATCAAGGTGTCACTCTGTCTAGTAGACAGAATTTGTTTGAGTGTTGAGAATGGTGGGGATCATCTCAAATCTCAGTTCGTGTTTGTGCCAAGATGGGGAGAACACTGCAGAGCCCAGAGGGGACACAGGGCTATGTTTGCTCAGGTGGGCTGGATTCTTCTTTGCAGGAATAGTTCCACTTGCATGGCTGACATTTAAACCTGCTCCTAGCACTGATCAGGAGTAACCGCTGAGCAGAATTTCAACAGAGTGCCACCTAAACAAAGGGATATATCCCACTGACACAGGCAGCCAGGTTATTCGGTAGGGTGCTCGTGTTCTTTGAACCCCAAGTGTAGCCCTAAGACCAAAGCCAGGCTCTTGGCTTAAAGGCCTTGAGTTAAAAAGTCTCAGCTGGTCAGGGTCCAGTGCTTCTTGGTCCTGCAGGACAGTGACATGGCAGCCTCAGTCCAAGGGCAGATCCTGGGCAATTTGGCTCGTCTTGCTTTGGGATGATTGGTTTGGCGTCCAGTGTGTGGGGTTGGGTAGATCCCAGCTGTGAAGAGGAGGCTGAATGAAGAGGAGAAGAGACCTGGAGTCACCTTGACATGAGATGCTGCAGGAGCTTTGATCTTCAAGCTGTCCCTGCCCCTGAGTGTCTGCTGAGCCAGAATCCTAGCAGTGCTAAATCCATTTCTACGGGCAACTCATTTCTTAGTGATGATCTCAATAATTTCCTCATTATAGATGGGGCTGGAACAATGGTTCAGCCCCTAATCATTTCCCCCCTAGACTATAATTTCCTAATTTCTCCCTAATTTTTTTTCTATTTTCTTTCCTTTTCGACCTGCCCATATATCTGCCAAATCAATTTTTCCCAAGGCAAGAATCTGCCTGTATTTATCTTCTTAAACCCTTCATTAAGTTTTGACTTAATGGACACCATACGAACCCCTTAGCCTAGTATTTCTGGTTTCCACCTAACTTTTTTGGATATATCTCACCATATTCTATTTCAAATACTATATGCTCTGGCCATTCTAACCTCACTTCCATGTATTTGCATAAGTTCTATCTCATGCTGAAATGTACTCCTTCCTCCATTTCTCAAACTTGAAATATTGTTCCCTCAAGACTTAGCTCAGGTGCTACTTCCTCCAGGAACACTTTCCAGATAACCCTCATTTTCATTTTTCTCTCCTAACTCAAATGTTCTTAGACTCTTTTCTGATTTTCCTTTGCCTTCTTTCCTCAATATTATATTTGAAACCAGGAAGGAAACCAGCATTTATTAAGCACTTAACCGGTGCTATTTATTATCTTCAGTTTTCAATTGAGGAAACTAAGTCAGACAGAAGTTGTCACTTGCTCAGGATCACACAGCTTTGAAGTGCCTGAAGTCACATTTGAACTTAGGGCTACCTTAGACCAAGTTCAGGGTAGTTATCTCCTGTGCTATCTATGGCGAAAAGGTCATTCATTAGGACAGCCTCTGTCTAGCAATCTGGCACACAGAAGGAGATATAGAGCAAATGTGCCGGGCAAATTAAATAGCCCAAATCAAGGCAGTCCAGGTTTTCAGCTTAAATCTCTTAGGAACAACAGCACCCTTGAGACAGCCAGCTCTGCTTCTAGCCTGCTCCCTGCATCCACCATCCAGAAAATCAAAAACTCATAGAGATGAGACCTGACAATTCCTTCTGCAGGTGTTGTATCCCTTGTCTCCTGAGCGGCCCCAGCTAATGAACACTTGGAAAAGAGAGTTCTTGACATCAGGGTCCTTGGCGTTGTCAGATGGTTCAGCAATGAACCCTGATATGGTTTTATCAGTGGAAACAACCTTAAATAAGATTCATTATCATCTTCTTGGCCCCTGCACCCTAAGGACCAGAAGACTGTTATGATTCCAGTTGAAACTATCTAGGTTTGCTGTCTTTCCTTTTTAGGAGATAAGCTCCTTGATAGAAGGGACTGTTTTGATTTTATATTTTTATCCACAATGCTTAGCACAAAATTTTACACAGAGAAAGTGTTTATAAGTGCTTGAAAATTTTTCATTCATTCGTTTGTCATTGGACTATGAGCTCTGCCTATGTTTCTGCTATGTTGGATGAACTCTAAATGTGGCGGCAGATGGTGTCAGTTTTCTGAGGACCAGGCTCAGCATCATTAGGCTGACCACTTAATGATGAAGCCTTTGGCCACGGCAGTTCATAAAATTGAAATATATACAGAAACTTCCTGTCCTTTCCACCTTCTATTTATATATAATTGTATATTATATTATAACATTTATTATAATATGTAATTATATAATTATATCATAATATATAATTATATTATTATATATATGTATATATACTATGGTGGATACATAGTATGGAGGACTATGTTAAAGTTTTAAAAGTATTACAACTTTAACACTATTATGTTATTGTTTGTCTTTCATTCTTTAAGAAGACCAAGACATCGGGGAGTTGATGCTATGACATACAAGTGAATTGGATTCAAAGTCACCTGCCTCACTTTCTCCTCCGGAGCCATTTGGGTTCAGTGGCAAGATATCAATCAGTATGATGGAGATGGCCCTGGATGCAGTGGGTACCTTAGTCTTTTTAACCTAAGGTCTTTAACAGGTCTCAATCTGACTTAGGCAATGCCTAAATATTGTGGTAGGAAATGAGGCAGAGAATGGCCTATTTTACCTAGTCAAAAAATTATGGATCTGTGAGGAAAAGACCTGCAGGGTTTCTGGCCAAAATAGAAACAATTACTATTTACATTCACTTTCAGTCAATCATGGCCCAAAGACCAAGCACGATTTGACCTGGGACCTATTGTTGGTCGATCAGTGAAAGTTTGAGAGACAAACAACAGCACACAACCTCCATGTTGTCCCACTGGAGATCCAATTGAAACTGTCGAGTTGGGCAATACATGTCTTCTCTTGTCTTGTCTTTTGTCTTCTCCCCCCTTTCCCTTTCCCTTCTACTTCCCCTTCCCTTTTCTCTTTCTTTTTTCATCTTCTTTCCCTTTTCCTTCCCTTCTTCTTTCTCTTCTCTTCCCTCTGTCCACATAAGGAATCATACTCTTACCTATAGAGGCTCTTCCCTAAGGAACATAAATTAAAGTCCCACAAGATATGTTATGGTTTATGAACTACGACTATGCCTTTAACCCAAATCACTTTAAAACTATTGATAAATATTAATCAGAACCTCAATGGGAAATCCTTGTTTAATATCAACAAGTAAAAACACCATCAGAAAAAAATGAACTATGTGAATCTTGTTCTGCTCCTTAAAAATGAAACCAGAAGATAGAAGACCATTAGAGCTAAATGCAAGGATGGCTCCTGGATTCCGTATGGAGAATTAAATAAAGGAAATGGCAGATGTTGAACTAGTGGTACCTATTTTATATAGATTGGGCTGACTTATTTTTAGAGGGATGAGGTGACTGTTCTTGGGATTTGGTTGTTTAGGGTATTAGAATTTGATTTATTGGTTTAGCTTCCTTGTCCCTAGACACAAATTGTATTGGTGCTCTAGAGATTTTTGAGAAATTTCCTTTGCCCTACTGAATATTCCTTACTGAATATTGCTGATTGCTCCAGCAAATAGAGAGATGGACAGGAATGACATTCTATTTTAATTTAATTGGGAAATATGTCCTTTATATCTTACCATGGTGAAGCGATTTTTTTTTTGCAATTGATGATTAATATAGGAGGCCTTGTAGCATGCTAACCCTGAGTTTGAATCACTGGCATAGTCTAAAGTAGTTTTGCCTTAAAATAGCATAGCTGGTTTTTATGATGAGTTTAAAGGGGATAAGGAAGCTTGATTTTATGGAATATTCCATATTTCATTGTTCATGATCAGAATTTGCAAAATAATCATGATGAAAATAATTATAGGGAATAAGGAAGTAGGGAAATTATATAAAGAAATAGATAAAACCCTCGGAATTAAATCAACATAAACTTTGATACGCCGTTAGCCTTAATGCAAGAATGGGAATGGGCAATAAAGAATTTGGAAAATAAAGAACAGTCATAATGAATGAGAAAAGTGAAAGGCTTGTGATAACTATGAAGAAGTTTATATGTCATGAATATGTTCTTTGAAAAAAGTATTAAGATCTGGAGGTGGCAAGAACTGGAGACCATCACAAAAATCCAGGTGATTATGTTTGAAGAGACAGAGAATAATTAATTAAAGATATGATTCTCATATCTTTCTGTGAGGAATGATTCTCACTCCTGGATCAGTTGTTTGTGTACAGTTAGGCCAATTGACTTGTTAGGATAAAATTTAAGGTGAAAGCAAAGTCAAAAGAAAAAAAACGAGAAAAAAATATGGCTTGTAATTAAAATGATTTTATCTTGAGCTGTTTAAATAGGTTGTTTTTGCTGGAAAATAGCATACTCATAGAGGAGAGAGAGATCAACCCTGCTTACAATAGTTTTGTATAAAAGTTTAATCAACATTAATCAATTATTATGACAAGAAGATCAAAAGAGACTTAAAATCAAGATTGCTAAGCAAACTCTTTCCAAGCAGAGAATGATAGATATGTCAACCAAGGACAACTCTGGTTTATTATAAACCCTTGTTTGTAAGATCTTATAGAGAAGGATGGTGGAAAGTTCTGAGCACAATTATAAAATAGTGAGAAACTTTGAAGGGAGAAACACTCTAAAGAAAGTTTGAACTTTCTAAGCAGTTTTTTAGGAAATCTATAAGGATTGAAACTGGAAAGAGCAGAGCAAACAGACAAAAGATAGATAAGATCTGCAAAGGTTTTTTAGATTAAATCTTTAAAAAAACCAATACAAGCCATCAAGGATCATGGCATCATGATGTTTAGACTCTTAACATCATAATCTTAGTTATAGTTTGCTTTTTATATATTTGTTTTCAGGTTTTCTTCTCCATTAGATTGTAAGCTCCTTGAGGGCTGACCTCATATTTACAAAAAAAAAAAAAAAAGAAAAGGTGACTGAAGTAACTGTCACAGAGAGCTGTGCTTATTTTCCCATCTAGATAAAATATTTATAAAAGTAATACACATACATATATATGTACACATATATATGTTTATATATATGTGTACATATATATGTATGTATTCAGGATAAGAATGTACTGGATCCAGCTTGAAATGGGTTAGGGCATCCAATGTGAGCATTTATACCTCAGAAATTGACAAACACTACAAACTAGGGCTTGATTTATTGCTTTGTTTGACTGTCTAGACTTAAATGGTTTTTTCCAACAAGATATCTCATTGATATGTCAAAAATTTATAAGATTTCTTGAAAGAAACAAGCAGAGAGATAACCTTGTCTGACAGCTTTCTTATCATAAATATTAGGTGAGGCATAAAATAAGGAAATGTGTGCTCATCAAAAGTATCTGGCACTCTCCTCAAAAAATCCAGCTCTGTTTCTAAGTTAAAAAGGAGTTGTATAGAGATTCTTATGTTACTATTTGCAGGTGACATTTTAGCCTTTTCACCAAACCAAAAAATACTGTAGAGTTTCTTAAATGAGATACATAGTCACTCAAATGAATTTGGCCTGACTATTCAAAGAAGAAAAACCAAGTGGCTTGACTTTGATACAATTTGATGAATAATCACCTATGGCTCATCTGTCAATATATATATCATGACTAGACACTAATGGACAATGAGCTGTGCCCCAAATTGAACAGGAGAAAAAAATGGTCTGGATTTACTTTGTGAGATTACCAAAAGTTTGTCTTTGAAACAAAGATCAAAAGGAATTCATACCCAAATTATTTTGTTGGTGGTTATAGACCTGTAATTCATGATTACATGGAACACTATAAAGAATTGAAATTGGATAAATCCTGATGGACAATGAGGAGGGGTTTGGTGGAGAGTGAGTAGTTGTAATATATTAAAAACGAGAATTATCATGGACAAGTAGAGGAAAAGATGTCATCAAAGAAATGGATCAGAGCAATAACCTGTCCTTAACTTATGGACAACTGACATACTATGCCAGTTGGACAATGAGTTGTACCCCAAATTGAACAGGAGAAAAAATGGACTGGATTTCCTTTGTGAGAGTACTGAAAATTTGTCCTTGAAACAAAGATCAAATGAAATCCATACCCAAATTATTTTGTTGGTGGTTATTGACCTGCAATTCCTGATTACATGGAACCCCATAAAGAACTGAAATTGGATAAATCCCGATGAACAATGAGGAGGGGTTTGGTGGAGGGTGAGTAGTTGTAATATATTAAAAACAAGAATTATAATGGACAAGTAGAGGAAAAGATGTCATCAAAGAAATGGATGAATGAAAAAGATGAGGGGTTAGTGATGGAATCAGAGCAATAACCTGTCCCTAACTTATGGACAATTGACATACTATGCTAGTATCCTTGTAATATCAAAAGAAAGTGAAAAAGACCCATAGCTAGCTGAGTAGATCTTTTGGGAAACTCAGAGAAAATTATGGACAAGTTGCAAAGGATGAGCAGACTGGTAGATATAACACATTAATGGGAAATCAATTACATCTGAGTGTCATGTTAATGTAAGGTTCAAGCTTTGTCTAGAAATTTTTCTTTACTTATAATTTTTGTTACTCAATTGCTTATCAATGTGACATCCAACATGGTGCAACCGCTAGAGGGTGACCGCCTTGCTTGGTAGAAAGTTGTAAGTTCAAGTCTTATCCATTCTTTGTGACCCTGAGCAAGGTACCCAAGGTCACAAATTTTAAATGAGTTGCCATTTTGCATTTGTGGAGGGAATTTCCACAAGGAGAGTCCTTACATAGATAAACAATAACTATGTCCTATTTATTATGGATTTTGGGGGTCCACATGCCAAATGGGACCCCGAGAACACTGAAGAGCTACATCCATATACCAGCACACACTGGTGGGTTTGTGTAGAAGTAGAAGTATGGTGTTATGGGCAGAGTTCATGACTCAGAATTTGAAAACCAAGGCTTATTTCCCATCCAGCACACTTACTAGCTCTCCAGGCAGGTCACTCATTAATTCCTTCATCTTCCACTTTCCTCAGTTGTAAAATTGTCTGCATTCAGAAAGACCTGGTTTCAAAAATGACCTCAGATACTTGCTAGTTGTACCTGTTTGCCTTAGTTTCTTTCTCTGTGAAATAGGGATAATAATAGTACCTTCCTCCCAGGGTTGTTGTGAGGATCAAATGAGATAATAATTGTAAAGTGTTTGGCATAGTACCTAGCATGTGAATGCTATAAAATGGTAACATTATTATTATTGCTATGATTATGATTATATACCTTAAAGTACTATATAAACATGACTTACTATAACTGCTTGGAACGGGATGAATATAAGGTAATAAGGCTGTCCATTTTCAGACATCCCTTATTTCTCTAGCCTCGGACACATTTATGCTCACTCATCCATTTATTCAAGAAATATTTATTGAAACTTTATTAAACATGCTACTAAGCACTGGGAAGAATATAAGTAAGTGCAAGAGTTAGAGTTTTCCCATTCTCCCTCTCTCTTCATCTTCATTGTAAACCTAAGATAAATTAAAAAAATAGAAGTCAGTCAACTAGCCTTTTTTTAGGTATCTCTTATATACTAGTTATTGTAGATCTAAAAAAAAGACATCTCCTCCCCCAGAAAAAAAAAAAAGCTCCTAGACTCTAAAAACCTGAACCAAACCAGTAACACCAGCTGAAGGAGTTGACAATCTAATGGAGATTGCTTCCAGGTGGATGGGTCGAGAAAGGGTTTGGAGAGATGGCGGGGTTTTTAACTGGGCTTTAAATGTGTGGGGGACTATTTTAATAAGCAGGACTGAGGACAGAGGGCATCGTGGAGTGCAATGGGATTTGTGGAGCGAGCCGATGACTCTTGAGGAGATGAGACTGGAGCAGAGAGAGTTCTGGGGAGGGAAGGCTGCCGTGGTGGCTCGCTGCAGATGGCAGAGGATCTGGACCCCCCATATTCTAAACTCATCCCTGTTATCATTTGGTTGTGTCACCTAAGACAAGGTACTTAGACCTCTGGTCCTCTATAATGTCCCTTCTCTTTACTTTGCTTCCTAGAGAGGGCAGATTAGGGGGAAAAAGACATATTGAATTCTGTGCCGAGTGTTTGGACAGAGAAATACAGAGCAGTGATGTTGATGGGGAGAAGACAGACAGCTGTCTTTGCCAGAGCATCTTCTCCCTTCTGTCAGTCTGAGCTAGCCCTGAGCCAGATTGTGTATTCAATTTCCCTTTTCTTTGTAGCTTAAATGAAAGAAAAAATAGAACAACTGCAGAGGAGTCATCAGTTTTATTTAAAAGAGCCGGGAGAATTTTCCACCAGCCTTTTCTCATCCATCCTCCAAAGGCCTCTGGGATGGAGGTAGGCTTGGGAGATGGCTTTGCTGTGCGAGTAGGACTATGCTGTCTTCTCTGTTGAAGATTCAAATGTCCCCTGCTCAAAGGGATCCCCTCCATTAAGGGAAAGCTGGAGGCAGAGCAAGGGGAGGTCACTTCTGGACTCAGTGCCTTCATCTGTCAGCTGAGCTGTAGAATGTGTCATTCGTACAAATATTCCCTTTTGCCCAGTGGGAAAAGTACGGCCCTGCCCCGCCATTGTGCTCTCTGCTCCATGGAGCCAAGTCAGGAACATTTGCTTTAATAGAACCTGCTGCACTCCATCTTTACCTTAGACCACACTGAGCTCCTAGACTAGCTCCTTTTGCCATTCCCCTTGAATCTAAGAATAGCCTTGTTTCTGTATTTTGAATTTCCTTAAAACTGGCAATTCCCACGTTGGGGAGGAAATCCTCATAATGATATTTTTTGTTATGTCTAATTAGTAAATATTTATTAAGCACCTACTATGTGCTCCTAAGCACCTGGGAGGGATACAGAGAATGGCAAAAGACAGTCCCAGTCCTGGAGACAATAAGCAAAACCAATTATGAGCAGATAAACCAGAGGCAAGATTAAGGGCAAATGATCCCCCGAGGGTTTGGAAAAGGCTCTTCACCCTCCCATGGGGCAGAGATGCCCTTGCATACCCCATGTCCCCCTGCACACAGTTTGTGCTCAGGAAATGTTTGTTAAACTGAATTGATCTTGATCTGAGCTCTCTGAGAATCTGTGATGCTGGCATCAGTGAAGATACTAATGGGGCTTCCTGTCTGGTTGAGTTGCCTTCAAAAGCAAGCCCCGAAAAGTCTGCAATAATCTGAAAAGACAGTGTTGGGTTCCATGATGGAAGGTTTTTCTTCGCTGTGGCTCTGGCGCCTATAAACAAGCCCTGGCTGGCTTGCCAATTAGTCATCCTGCTTTTGTTCTGCTTCTCATTGTGGGTGCTATAGGCAAAATCTTCCACAAAGCTCCTGTCTGTGGGACACTAACCATGAGCACATCGTCAATAAAAGACTTCAAATTTGCTTTTAATTGGATCCCGCTTGACTTTTTTGACACAAAGGAGCATGTTTCCCCCACCCCCCAATATCTGCCCCCAATTCTACTCTGATATTCTCTTCAGATATGTGAAAATCATATTATGTGTTTCCCAGCTAGTGGATTTGGATTTTAGAAATATATAATATAGAAAAAGTCACTAGGGGGCACTTCAAGACTGATTAAGCCAAAAAAACAGCTCCTGATACACTGACAACTCTCCACTTCACCATTAATGAGGTAAACAGTCCTGTACCAAACAAAATATTAAAAATATATAAGGAATTAAATATGCATTTAGGCGAAACTGGGATTCTATTTCTGTGGGGGCTTTTATTTGCCTGTTTTTCCTGAAACTGGACAGGGAGTGAAAGTAACAAGGTTTTCCTTTAGATGGGGAGTGGGGTTTTTGTTCTGCAATGAATTTTAGTTCGAGCTTTAGAATAACAACCCCATGCTCAGTGCCTGGATCCTATTTGACACTTTCCATTCTGTCCCATTTTTATAGAAGGCTGATTTTATCTGGAGATGAATCCTGATGAATAAGGTGCTCTCGTGGAGTCCATCGAGGCTGCCACTCAAAGGCTCCTGCCATGGTGCATCTGGGTTTCCTTATTTTTCTGCTGCCTTTTCCTCTATTTTATATGTCTGTCCTGTGTTTCTAAGGCAGGAAAAGTGATGCATCCTTCACCCATTTAGCAGACAGAGGGAGATGGAGCAAGGTAGCCGAGTGAATGGCAGGTCTGGGTTCATTAGTCTGATAGTGGAGTGTGAGTTCCTAGGATGGAACATTAAGTATCCCTTCTTCCTCCTCTCTTCCCCAATCCCTCCTCTACCCTCACCTTATGCCTAATGACTTGCCACAGCTGGAGGAGATAAGCTCAGCCACTGCAGCCCGACAGGGATGCTGTAGGTGTTGGGAGGCCGTGGTCTGGGCCCTTACCCTTGAGTCCTGAAGTGGGATTAATCAGAGTTGGGACCCAGCTCAGGGAACAATTAGGAAAAAAAGTTTAGGGATGAAGGAGCAATTAAGAGCCAGGATCTGGGGATAAAAAGGAATTAACACCTGCTAGGAATATGGGAGATCCCAAGCAGATTGCCGGGTCAAGGTCAGGAGCAAGACCTGAGTGTTGGGGAAGAAGCTCCCCTCCTCTCAGGGAATCAGGTCAGAAGCAGATGGCCAGAACAGAAGGTGGTACCCGGCTGAGCCTGGTGATATTTCCCCCTTTCCCTGAGGCTACATCGCAGGTTAATTCCTGGGTGCCCTTTGAGTTCCCAATCAAGGACTCCAAGGGCCAATTTCCAAGTCTGCTCAAAGGCAAGGATTTTCTGATTTCTTTTTAAAATTCTGCACAATGGAGGTCCGAGAAATGCCCTTGGCCATGTGGTGGGCAGCATCCTACAGTTAAAATGGAAAACCCATCCAGGATTCTGAACACCGGGGTTCACAGCCCCTTTGGGTATCCATTGCTATCTGTTGCCTCACGGCTATTCATGGCAGCTGCTAAGGTGGCCAGACCAGGTCCTCCTCTGGGTAGCAACCCACCCTCAACCCTTTTCCTTTTCCTCCTCTCTCCCGATTTAGCCAGGCCATAAGCTCTGTCTCTGCTAATCTGATGCCCACATACTATTGTGTGAGAGTGCATGAGTATATTTACCCTCATAAACCACGTTTGGGTGATGAGAGATTTCTGAATAATTATTCTGAATAATAGGAAGCATTTATGTATCATTTTGAAGTTTGCAAAACACTGAAAATTTCACATTTTCTCCTTATCACAACTCTGGGAGGTAAGTGCTATGGGGATGCTAATCTCAGAAAACAAAGATTTGCTCAGTCACTAAGTGCTCGAGGCAGTATTTGAACTCAGGACTTGCTAACTCCAGACTGGACACTCCGTCCATCGCTTCACCTGAAACCCCTATTTGCCATACATCAGTCCCGGAGGATACTTCCTGATAAATAGATACCCCTCTCCGATCAGAACCTCATTAAATCTGCAAAGAGCTGCATCTGTCTCCTTTATCCTTTTATCCCTCCGGCATCCCAACATCTGGCCCCCAGTGTTCAGCCCTGTCCCCCTCCTACTACCCCAGGCTGCCTTCCAAAAGCAAGGCCGGCTCCCAGTGATTTCTTTGGAACCTTTGGAAGAGCCAGTTCTCTCACGTAATTTTGTGCGGGTCTCCAAAAGCACATCAGCAGTGAGTCCTGCCGTTGGGCCAATGGTTGTTACTTCTCTGAATCCCTGCAATCAGAAAGGCTTTTCAGGTCATTTATTCTATCTTTTGCCACTGCATGGTGCCTCCTGAGCTTCAGATAGAAATCTGATCCTTTTATTCTTTTTTCTTTTCCCTTTTCATAGGTTTGAGCTCCAGTTTCCATTGCTACCTAAGGCTGTGAGGCTAGATTGTCCAGGAATGAATTTGTATAAAGTATCTGTGTCTTTAATGTTTATCATAACGTGAGATTTCGAACTGGAAGAGACTTTAGGGATCATGTAGTTCGGTGTTTACCGGCCTCAGAATTTCAGATTTCAGGGGAAAGCCGTGGGAGGTGGGGTTACTGTAATAGCCTCATGAATCCAGAGGCATAGCAAGTATTGGCCATTTAAATCTTCAGCTCCAACAAAATAGACGGCTTGATTCAGTTGTATAAATAAGAAAATGTACCTTCCGATGAAACAAATGTTGACCATATTTATTATTATTTTAAAATTTATGTGGATGATTTTAGTGATAAAAATCGATTTAAAAACAATGACTTTCTGTTAGCCTTTTGTCATAATAATTATTGGATTAAATAGTACAAGTCCTGTTACTGGAAGTTTGGGAAGTTTTGGACATTAGAAAGGGTCCTTATACTCAGGAAGGTCAGAAACTATTGAGCTGGTCCAGCCTTATCACTTATCAGCTGAGGTAAATAGGGCCCAGACTGATGAAATGATTTCCTCCAAGTGTTCATCAATAGCAGAGTTTTGAATTCAAACCCAGGCCTTCTGTTCCATAAGCTGGTGCTCTTTCCACTGCTCTGCCCTGTATGGATTAAAGCCTTCCTCCTGGGCCTTTTCTTTTCATCCTTTAGGACTGAGTGATGGGTCGAAGTGAAAGATGACCATGGGGCTGTAGGGCAGGGGCTGGGAGTTATACTGGCCTGGTCAGAGAAAACAGGAGCTTTCTTTATCCGGACCATGAACCATACCTGTGATTGAATGCCAGCCTGGGGAGAACAGGTATGTTCCTGTAGTAAATGAAGCAAGAAAAAAGATGAGGGCGTCTATGCAGCATGACGAATAGCCCAGAAAAGATCTAACGGCATGGAAACAGCATTGGACTGAGAGTCTGGAAACCCGGCTCAGTGGGAATCAGGTGTGTGGAATTAGAAAAGGCACTTCTCCCATATCGAATCAGTTTCCTCAACTATAAAATGGAGGTATTAAACTATCTGGCCCTTCTATTTAAAAAAAATATATATATATATATAAAACATATATATATATACCAATATATAAAATATAAAATGATTTTATATATATATATATATATATATAATCATTTTATATTTTAAAAACTGAAACCAGTGAGTGTTCAATTAAAATGCCTATGGGGCAAGAGTTATTAAGCTTCTTTTTGTCATGGATGCCTTGGACAAGCCCATGCACCCCTTCTCAGAAAGTAAACTGCCTAGGATTATAAATGCAACTATTTACATTGAAATGGTTAATTCATGGATTTGGTTTAAGAATCTTTATAATAGAGAAAGTGGGATTTTTTGGGGGGTGGGATATAAAATCCTGCTCTAAGATATTCAGGGGCTCCTTATTTCTTTTAAGATAAAACACAAATACCATAGCCTGGCATTTAGGACCCTCTACAATATGGCTCCCACTTACCTTTCCAGTCTTATTTTCCAATATTTTCCTTTACATACTCTGCAGCTCAACCTGGGCTGCCCCTGGATCTTGTTTCCTGCCCCCATCCATATCCACAAGATCATAGGCTTTAGAGCAGGAACACTCCCTAAAGGCCATTTAGCCCAATGTGCTCATTTCATAGAAGGACAAACGAGCCCTCCGAAGGATTACTGGCTTGCCTCAAGTTGCCAACGGTACCCATGGCCACCTTCCCACCTTGCCTCTGCTGAGTGCACCGCTCTTTCTTCCAGGTACACTTTGGGTTTTGCCGCTTCCATGATGCTTTGCCTGATGCTCTCAGATGAATTTTCCCTACATAAATTTGTCATCAACCCTCCATTGTCCCCAGTCCAGCAAATGTTCTGTTGTACTTAGGGCAGTGACGGTTTCTGATTTGTGCCCCTATAAAATACAGCGGCAGAGTATCACAGTAATATTTAAATAAGTTTGCTTAAAACCTGTTTCTGGAATACGGCGAACTGTTTTCTTGGGTTCTCAGGTGTTCTGACATCTTCCTGTCTGTCCCCTGCAATGGCTCTGAGTGTGAATCATATCCCCTCTGCTAAGTTCCTTAAAGGCAGAGCTTGTGGCAGTTTTGGTTTGTGTCTAGCAGAGTGCTTTGCACACAGTAGTTACTCAAGAAACGCTTGTTGAATTTGCTTTTGATCAATTTTCGTGCTCGAATCCACAGTCACTTCATTGGATTCTATTATCTTTTCAATTCCTTTCTTAAAATAGGTTTCCAGGTCATTATGCAATTCATTCTGAAGCCATCTCTGCACCCCTTTCTCTCAAACAACAGTCAACTAATCAAATTTAAGTTAGGTTAACGCTTAATTGTAGCGACCATCTAGGACACGATTTTTTCTTGTTCATAAATACGATCCCTCCTAGTTGCGACTTTTCTTTCCGACATAGATAGCACATCCTCTCAGAAATCACTCGGGGACCACACTGGGATGTTAAGTACCGATGGGCTGCAGGACATTTTTGTTGCAGCGCTTTGCAAAGCAGGACCGCTTTTTACAAATACATTAAACATTAATATGTACAGAATGGGCAGTTTTATAGTGCAGAAGCAGGAGTTTCCTGGACATGCATTTATTTATTTTTTATTAATGTAACCTTAGTATGCCACATATTTCTAGTGGAATTCAAGTGCTGAAAAGGCTTCACTGGACCCCATAAATGCTTTATGATTCCATTTAAGACCAAGGGAACCAATAAACTCACCCCGATTTACATTTCAGTGGAGTCTCATAAGTAATGGATAAAGTATGTCTCTGAACTGTCTCTCAGAATGCCTTTAACACCTCAACGTGCACGTGACCTATTCGGGCAACAGAGGTCAGAGAAATGGGAACGAGTCCCTTCAAACTGGTTTTCACCCAGCCCCACTACACCCAATTCTCTATTATCAACATCTGGGCACTTCCAAGTAGTATCTCTATTCAAATCTTCTCTGGGGAGACACCTATTTTCTTTTCTTTTTTTTTTTTAATTTTTATTTTATTTGCATAACATATGTGTGGGTAATTCTTCAACAATAACCCTTACATAGCTTTCCGTTACAAATTTTTCCCTCCAACTCCCCACCCCTCCCCTAGATGGCAGAATATCCACTACATGTTAATTATGTTAAAATATTGGCAAATCGAATATATGTATCCATATTTCCAAACTTATCATTGGTGTGCAAGAAAAATCTTATCTACACAAACGATATATCAGATAAAGGAAACACAATGTAAGCAAACATCAATCAAGGAGTATGAGAATGTTATGTTGTGGTCCACATTTCGCATCCCTCTCTCTGGGTGTATATGGCTTTCTTCAGTGAACAATTGGAGGTGGTTTGAAACATTTCATTGTTGAAGAGAGCCATGTCCATCAGAATTGATCGTCATATAGTACTGTTGTTGCCATGTTTAATGATCTCCTGGTTCTGCTCATTTCACTCAGCATCAGTTCATGTAAGTCTCTCCAGGCCTCTCTGAAATCATCTTGCTGGTCATTTCTTACAGAACAATAATATTCCATAACATTCATATACCATAATTTATTCAGCCATTCTCCAATTGAAGGGCATCTATTCAATTTCCAGTTTCTAGCCACTACAAAAAGGGCTGCCACAAACATTCTTGCACATGTGGGGCCTTTTCCTTCCTTTATGATTTCTTTGGGATATAAGCCCAATAGAAATGCTGCTGGGTCAAAGGGTATGCACAGTTTGATAAATTTTTGAGCATAGCTCCAAATTGTTCTCCAGAATGGCTGTATCCATTCACAGCTCCACCAACAATGCATCAGTGTCCCAGCCCTCCCACAACCCCTCCAACATTCATCATTAACTTTTCCTGTCATTTTAGCCAATCTGACAGGTGTGAAGTGGTATCTCAGGGTTGTCTTGATTTGCATTTCTCTGATCAATAGTGATTTGGAGCACCTTTTCATATGACTATAAATAGTTTTAATTTCATCCTCTGAAAATTGTCTGTTCATATCCTTTGACCATTTATTGATTGGAGAATGGCTTGAATTTTTATAAATATGAGACAATTCTCTATATATTTTAGAGATGAGACCTTTATCAGAACCCTTAAATGTAAAGATGATTTCCCAATTTATTGCTTCCCTCCTAATCTTGTCTGCATTGATTTTGTTTGTACAAAAACTTTTTAACTTAATATAGTCAAAGTTATCTATCTGGTTTTCAATTAAAAGTTCCAGTTCTTCTTTGGACATAAATTTATTCCATCTCCACAGGTCTGAGAGGTAAACTATATTATGTTCCTCTAACTTGTTTACAAAATCACTCTTTATATCCAGATCATGAACCCATTTAGATCTTATCTTGGTATGTGGGAGACACCTATTTTCATAAGTACAACTATAATTTCTGGGCATTTGATTCCCAGAATGCAATCTCTAACACTTTTCTTTCTCATCAGCTCCAGTTTTTGTTTTTTAATTGCTTTTTTTTTTTTTTTGCTGAGGCAATTGAGGTTAAGTGACTTGCCCAGGGTCATCAGCTCCAGTTATTTAATTTCTAATGAATTGCTGGACATTTTGACATGTATGTGCTCTTGACATCTCAAATTCTCAGTACCTTAAAATCATGATGAAAGAATAGGATTATGAGCAAAAAACTGAAGACCATAGGGGTACAGATAGTGTTCTCAGAGATCGCTCAATCAACCGACATTGGGTGGAGGTGAGGGCTACAGAAGAAAAAAAAACAATTGCTGAAGTGAATAACTGGCACCTGAAGAGAGGATTTAGATTTTGGGACCATGGCTTAAAATGGTATACATGATGAACTTTGGGTCAGAGATGTAGTGAACCTAACTAACAATATTAGAAAATGTATTTGCTGGAAGTCATGCAAACCCAATGAAAGGGTTTTAATGAGAAAAGTGGAGGAAGAAAACTATCAGTGTAGACTCATCAAACTGAATTCCCTAAAAATGAAGAGCTAAGCTCTTTGTTTATATGTAAATGTAAATAAAAAATATGATTAACAAATCAGATGAACAGAAGAGGGATTCTAATCCAAAAAGACATATTTGACCTCACAGATGTCATTGAACCATTTTATGGATAGAAACCATAACTGAAATAGAACCCTCAAAGACCCAAAAGTATTGAAAATGATGATGATTTCATAGATCAGAGCTGGAAGGGACCATCCTTCTCTTCTTATCTCAAAGATGAGTAAAGTGATGTCCAGGATCATACAGTAAATAAGTGTCAGAGATTGAAACTGAACCCACCACTTCCCAAATCCAAATCCAGCACTCAATTGACTATGGAACAAGGAATGGCAAAGGAAAACATGTGCGTGTGGGGGCGGAGGAGGAGTATAAATACAAATGATATATTCATGCATGGAAATAGAGAAAACAGAGAAGAGGAAGTGTAATAGAAAGCATCTGTATAAAGCTCACAGGGGCTATTTGAGGACACTGTTGACCTACATGATGGCAAAGAGAAGTAGATGAAAAGCTCAGGAAATTCAAGCCTATCATGCAGGTATGATATAGTACCAAATGGAGATTTTCAATTACCTGAACATCCGTTTGGAGCATCCAAGTGGCAGAGTAGATACAGAGTTGCTCTTGGAGTCAGGAACTCCCAAGTTCAAATCCAGCCTCATAAGCTTACTAGCTGTATGAACCTGGACAAGTCATTTAACCTCTGTCTACTTCAATTCCCTCATCTGTAAAATGGGAATAACAATAGCACCAACTTTCTAGGGTGGTTGTGAAGATCAAATGGTAGATTTGTAAAGCATTTAGCACAGTGTCTCAGACATAGCGGGTGTTTAATACTTATTTTCTTCTTTTTTTCCTTCTCTTCTCTCTTCCTTCCTTTCTTTTCCACTTAATTGATAATTTCTCTCTCTCTCTCTCTCTCTCTCTCTCTCTCTCTCTCTCTCTCTCTCTCTCTCTCTTTCTCTCTCTAACTTTCCTTAATGATAATTTCACTCTTTCAAAGGTGAAAGAATCTATATGGGAAATTGTTTCTTAATAAAAAGAAACCTAGTTTCTGGGTTGAAATTTCTTAGAATTTGTAATAAAGGATTGGAAAGTTAGTCAAAGTTTAATGTTAACCCTTAACCAGAGGTTCTAAACTTAGGGACCACAGATGTCTAGAAGTCTATGACAAATTTTAAGGAGATCTGTGAACTTGAATGAGGAAAATACCTCTTTATTTTTACCATCCCCTTTTAAAAATCCTATAAATTTATTTTATTCATTTAAAAACATTATTCAGAAAAGGGGTCAAAAGACTTCACCAACCTGCTTCACCATGACACAATTGGTTAAGAATGACTGCTCTTTACTAAAAGTATATCTAGTGGAAAATGTTCAGAAAAAGCATTAATAGAATCAGGGTACTAAAATTTTACTAATGCAGAATCCTAAGAAGGATGAGAAACTTTCGAATACACAATTCTGCCAAGAAAAAAAGAGTTCTGAGGAAGAGGAAAATTAGGGATGATCTAAGTAGACCAGTGTCGCTGCACAGGGAGCTCACTGATAAGACACTCATACATACATGGATATATATCCAAGTGTTTTGTGTATGTGTGTGTGTTCAAGGGAAAATAATAGATATATAAATATTGACATCTCTTAAAAATTGTATTATGAGAATAAGCTTAGAACAAAATGAAACTGCCAATAAAAGCTACACAACAAAAAAGATGATTTTCTTTTCTTTTTTTTTTAAGTGAAGTTAAGGAAAAAGAGAAGGATCAAGAAAGGGAGAATTGTTGAGTGGAGTAGATTGAAGGATGGAAACTGATTATTTTATTTTTGTTCTCTTTCAAAAATTGTCTTTGAGTCAGAAAGGAAAGAATAGAATTGGCTAATAGGGAGCGGATTAGATTGTGTCACTGGATGATCACAACAAAAACACAGAAAGAAATGACAAATTTGATTCCATCAACTCTGTCAATAATTTCTGGAAGATATCAATGACCTCTGGAAGATAGTGGCTCACAGAAGAGGTAGCAGAGATTTGGAGAAGGGCAAATGTCAACTTTTCAAAAAATGTAAGAGACTCTGAAAACAATAGCCAAAGTAAATGAAGTTACACTCTAAAGATTTATTCTTGATGAAACCATACAATCACGGCAGTGTAATTTCATTTACTTTTTGTGTGTCACAAATTTACTAGTAAAGAAAATTTAGAAGTAATTTGATTCTCTTTCAAATACCATAAGCATTGAGTTCCTGACCTAATTCCTTCCCATGAACTACTCCTCCACTCCACCTTAGTTACATACAAAAATAGTCATGACCTTCATCTTGCCATCACCCTCAAATGTACCACCTCCACATTCAAGAATTCTGAAATCTCTTATTTGACTGTAATCTAATAACTTTTCATCTTTTCCCTGTGCCTTCCCTTATAAAACCCTATTCTTTATATACCATGACCAAAAGTCCCTTGACCCCTCCATTTTCTCCTGAGCCTTCTTCCATATACTTAACCACTCTCTCCTCTTCACTCCATCTTGACCCCTTGGTGGTCCACTTTAAGTCAACACTGTCTTCGTCTCTTAAATCCCTAGCTTCATTATCATTTTGCTGATTTTGCTCTGCCAAAACTCAGCCTTAGATAATCTTGCTATTATTTTTGCTTGAAAACACATACTGCTGAAAAAAGACGGAGAATAATCTGCAACTGTTCTGTGTCCACTGAAAATGTATGCTAAACAACTTCAACTGGGCTCTCGTTTTTGGCTTATCTACTCACTGTCTCATTATCTCATTTTCCAAACTTTTTAATCTCTGCACAAACATCCCACATCTTTCCACCTCTCCCCAAGTTGAGAATCTTGCTTTATATTTTACTGAAAAATTGAGGTCATTCAGCAGGAGCTCCCCCTTCTTCCATTTTCCTTATCTCATAACATTTAGTTATCTTGGTCTCTCTCCTCCATTACCTCTGTCTCACCTGATGAGGGGGCCTTATTCCTTACCAAGATTAACTCCTGTACCTGCTCAAGTCGTCACATTGCCTTCTGCCTCCACCAAAGGATTGCCCCCTGCCATTCTCAGTGTAAAACTTAATTTCAATCTCTCTCTGTCTCCCAGCTCATTTACTACTGCTTAAAAACATGGCCAGGTCTCCCCTTGCCTGAAAATTAATCCTCATTTGAACCCTCCTTTCTATTGTCCTATAGCCCTTCTGCCTCCTCCAGAAGGCCATCTCTAATAGGTATCTCCACTTCCTCTCCATCTCTTGTCCCCTTGTGATCAACCTCCTGACCTTATCATTCCACCATAACTGTTCTCTCTGAGACTCTCTTAATTGTCACATTCAATGGCCTTTTCTCTATCTTCATTCTCCTTGACCTTTTACACTCTTTGACACTGCTGATTACTTTTCCCTCTTATCCTTTTTTCTCCCTTGGTTTTCAGAACACTCTCCTTTCCTTGTTCTCCCCCTTATTTCATTTTCCAGCCTCTTGATGGATTTTTGGTTCAGATCAAGCCCTCTGACCATAGGCATCCTTCAGGATTATGTCCTGGATGCTGTTCTCCTTTCTCTCTATATTATTTCACTGAGTGATCTCATCATCTCCAATGGATTTAATTACCATCTGTATGATGACTACATTTAAATCTCCCTATCTTGCCTCAAACTCTCTGCTGACCTCCAATATTGGATCTTCTTGTGTCTTTCAGACATTTTGAATTGGATCTCCAGGAAGCATCTCAAACTCGAGATGTCCAACACTGAATTCATAATTTTTCCTCTCAAAACATCCACCTTCCTAACTTCCTTATTACTATAGAGGATGACACCTTCCTCTCAGTGCTTCAGGCTTATGACCTAGGGGTCTTCCTGTGTCCCTCACTATCCCTAACACCCAATATCCAAGTTGCTGTCAAGACCTTTGCAATTCTCTCATATTCCTTTTCTTTCACTCTAGTAAAAGGCACTCATCACATCATGATTAGATTATTGTATCCTATATCCTGATACTGTAACTGCCTGCTTCAAGTCCCTTCCCACTCCAATCCATCCTCCATAAAGTGATTTTCCCAAAAAACACAGTTTCCTCTATTCCTTTCCCAATAAGTTTCCTGTTGACTCCAAGATCAACTACAACACCCTCTGTTTGGTCTTGAAAGTCCTTTGTGACTTAAGTCCTTGCAACCATTTTGGTCTTTTTCCAGCTTTTCCCACACCATGGACTCTTCAAACTGGTGATCTCGGCCCCTTCCTCACATGTTGCTCCATCCTCCACTTTGCACATTTTCTCTGTTCTCAGTTCTTTGTGTTTAGGATCCTCTTCTTCCTCAGCTCCACCTACTGACTTTTCTGGTTGCCTTTCAGTCCCAACTAAAATCCCATGTTTTTCAAGAAGCCATTACTCAATATTCTTAATTCTAGTGCCTCCCCTCTCTTAATTACTCTTATCTATCCGGCACATAGCTTGTTTATGTATATTTGTCTCTATGATGTCCTCCCATTATATTGGGACCTCCTTAAGGACAAAGTCTTTCTTTTGGATCTTTTTGTATCCCTAGCACTTAGCACAGTGTTTGGTATGCTAAAAGCACTTAATAGATGTTTATTGATTGACTGATCTAGCATATGATGCTGTTAGGACAGCCGGCCACTCGGTTTTCTTCCAGCTCTAAGGATATGATGCTATGTTGCCTATGTCTGACAGTGTATGCAATATCCCTTATTTGTAGTGATCCGCTCTGTCCCCCCGCCCCCTCCCCCATTTCTCTTTGCAGGAAGCTAGGGTCTGGATGATTCATCCACAATCCTCTGGAATCATGGCTCCATGGTGCTCTGAATCTGCCTGTTTGAAGGTACAAACTTTGCCTGTTTCCTGGTGCCTTCGTTCTCCTACTTCCAAGGACAGCCATGCTCTTCCAGAACAGATGCAGCACGAAAGCGCTGCTAGTTGTCTGTGCTAGGCTGTTTTGGTAGAACCTTTTCTCCTGGAGTCAGGAACACCTGAGTCCAAATCCAGCTTCAACCTGGGTAAGCCACTTTGCTTTGGCTTCTTCCTCTGTATAATGGGTAGAGAGGGATCATTGAGATGTTGATTCAATCTACTCCCCTTGGATGTGAGGCTGCTGAATGATGGCGGTGCCTTTGCTTCAAATGCCAAATCTAGCTCACGACAGACGCCAAATTTCAGGACTAGTTTGCATGGTATTTGACATCTGGAATTGGAACAGTCCCAGTTAAAACAACTGAAAACATTAGTGTGTAGTAGGAGCTTCCTCTGTGTGTGTGTGTGTGTGTGTGTGTGTGTGTGAGAGAGAGAGAGAGAGAGAGAGAGAGAGAGAGAGAGAGAGAGAGAG
>JAJPUD010009490.1:50087-74108 GCA_023553655.1 Myrmecobius fasciatus
AGAGAGAGAGAGAGAGAGAGAGAGAGAGAGAGAGAGAGAGAGAGAGAAGTTCTCAATTAAGAGAGAAGGAGGGGGAGAGGCAGGGGGAAAGATCGAAAATGAAGCATCTCATGATATAGTTTGGAAGGCAACTTCATAGAATTTTAGGGATTAAAATATGTGCATGGAGATTCTAACAAGTGTGATCCTTTAAACTGCTCCAGTGTCTAATTATTATGCATTGCTTGCACATAACATAAATAGTGGTAACCTTTTTGTGAAGAGCAAAGTCAGGAAATGTTACTCCATGGGGACGCAGCCCTTCCCACAGTCCTAATTCCATCTTTTAGGTTTCTTCTTGTTGCTTGTTCTAAAGAAATATAGAATGAGAAAAGAAAAAAAAAAGAAAATCACTCCCAAGCCCCTCACCTCTCACTCCAGTAGAATTGCCTCTAGTATGCTGTGTGTGCATTAGTAAAATTGATCTCCAGGAGAGTTCTTCAAATTGATTACTGAACGGTCTCATTCAGGGCTTGTGCAAAGGGAGGAAAGTCAGCAGGACCAAAATTTAGGGAAGTTGGAAATGCTAAAGCTCATTAAGGTTACTAGGCTTTGGAAAAACAAGCCCCCGACTGTACCTTGGCGGAAGCCTAATGCACATTAGACCTTGAAAGCAGGCCTTTGAGCATGAGTGCTTGGCACAAATTATATTAAAAACCACTCATTTGAAGGGAATGGGGTTTTTATGTATTCATTTCAATTCATTCTCCCCTGATTCCTTTGGGCAATGATACAATTCAGTTTGATTTTCTGGTGGGAGACTCTCAGTCTTCCAATTTCAACTTGAAAAAAAAGCCTAATATTACCTCTTTCTCCTTGCATCCTTTATTCTTTCTCCCTATTTTCCCCACTATGCCCGAGCCCCTGCCACCAAAATCCTACCCAAAGCCACCAAAATCCCACCCCAACCCACCCAAACCCAACCAAACAGGACCGGCTATGGTAGAGTTTCTCTTGGCTGCAGGGATTGTATCTTCCAGTGGCTGTTTATACAGAGCCATAAGCATGGCAAATGTCCCCACAGCCTAAAAGCAGGTGGTTCTGGGCAGGAAAACCTGAGGGCAGAAGCCCCTCTAGGCCAGGAGAATCTGGGAATCTGCTTGTCCTAATTGTCCTCTCGTACGTGGGGAAATAATGCACCTTCAGACAAAGGGGAGCTGCCCTGAACTGAGGGGCCACTTTTCTCAGCACCCATATTACTTCTTAATTCTTTCTTAATACTTAATTAATTACTTCTCTTTCACAGCAATTGCCAGGGCCGGATGATTCGACCTTGTTCATATATCTCTCATTTGTCCCCCTTTCTCCCCATATGACCGCTACCCTGGGTAAGACTCCCATCACTCATTACTGGATAATCTTAGTAATCTGCTTTCAATCTCTCCTTTCTTTAATTCCTACTTTACACAGCCGACAAATCAGCATTGCTTTAATAAAGGTCTGTCTCTCTCCTGCTCAGAACTCCTCAGTGCTTCTCCATTACCTTTCCCACAACATGGGAACCTTGGCCCGGTATATTATAGAATTATACATTTTGATATCATAAGATCCACTTCTTTACTTTTATATTTAAGGAAATTAAATGATTTATTCAGTCTCATACAGGTAGCATAAATTGCAGAGTCAGTGTTTGAGTCCATGGCTTCTGCAATCTTTCTACTGCACCCACAATTTGGCTCCCACCTCCCTTTCCAGATCACAATATTTCCTTTTCCCATGCTTCTTTTTTTAGCCAAATGAGCCCCCAAATTATAATATTCCCTTTCTCACTCACTTCTGTTTTAGTCAAATGAGCCCCCAAATTATAATATTCCCTTTCTCACTCACTTCTGTTGTAGCCAAATGACCCTTTTGGCAGTTTCGGACACTTGACATTTGATCTCTCACCTCTGGGCCTTTGTACTGACCTCTCCATGCCTGCTATATCCTTCCTTCTAATTTCTGCCTTCGAGAATCCTGGGATTTTAGTTCAGACTTTACCTTCTCTGTGGAGACTTTTCTGATCCCACGGATGGCTCATGTTTTCTTCCCGTCAAATTATCTCCTGCTTACTTAACAGCCAATTTGATGTACCCCTTAATAGCAGAGGGCAGAGGCTGTTTTTCATTTTTGTCTTTGGATTTCCAGAGGCATAGAGGCTCACCCATATTAAAGACTTAACAAAAAGTTGTAGAATTGAATTGAATTGATAGGGAAAAGGGGGGAAGTCATTAATGTTTTTATTGGGTCATACTCCCCATTGTGCTCTTGGACATATAATTTTACCATGAATTAGTTTAACCAAAAATTGAATTGGCAAGTATTTTGGACTGGAAATACTTAGGGAGTTTAGATGTTATAATGGAACAAAATGAGATATTGGTAGGACATTTTGATTTATTTAGCCATAGCAAAAGTAGGATATTCAACAAGAGTAATCTTTGATGACCCCCTTATAGTGATTCATTGGAAGAAAGCCTCCTTGCCTCAACTGATCATTGTGTTCCACTAGTAAAATATCTTAGAAGTTCTGGAGCTCCTGATGGATGCTTTGTAATCAAGCCATAAAGAAGAAATACCAATGGCTCCCTGAGCCAATTAAATCTCAAGGACAGTCTCTAAACCTTTTAAGAAAAAAAAAGCCCCAGCCTCACCTGCATGAGGATATGGTTTAGAATTTTGCTTTTAGCATAGAAAGCAATTTAGAGGTGACCTGGTCTCATCTTCCATATTATGCAGAATTTTCTGGATTCTGGAATATCCCTGAAATATATTCATGCAACCTATGCTGGATACCTCTAAGAAGGGCAGAGGTGGGGGTCTCTGGGAGGAGACGGGAGCCAGGGGATTCTATAGCCAGTTCTAGCCCAACGAGAGCCAGATGTTTAAATTTTCAACGTGAGCATTTATAACTTGGATCTCAGAAAGCTACAAAGCAGGACTGGGGTTATTGTTTTATTAATTGTTTAGACTTATACAGAAAATGATAATAATGCAGATTGAACTTAAAAGTGCCTCCTGCTCCACAAGAATGGGATGAGTGTAAGTAGAAAGAGTCAAGAAAGCTATGAAGGAGAGAACTCAGGGCAGAAGAACTAGCTAATTTGAGAAAAAATAGAGTGTGAGATCTCTGGAGGAAGCCTTCCTCCAATTCATCAAACTGGACATAAGTAGCTGGGCAGCGTCATTCCCTGAGACCTTCAAATGATGTGTTAAGAGCCATGCAGGAGGTGGGGAGCAGCAGCTAGAAGCAGGAGTCATGGTTATGGCGAGGGAGGTGGTCCCCAATACCGAGGAGGTCTTTGCAGAAGCTTTTCTCAGTTTGTAGGGGTAATGAGATACTGGGTCTTCTGGTGGCTGACTGCGAGTGAAGGTTCTCTCTAGCTGTCGGCAGAAGAATCATGGTCTAGCCTATGGCAGGAGGAACTGATGAAACCTTCATTGTCATGTCAGAGTATCATCCAAAACTCTGAGTTCCCACTGCTTTTTTTTTGGCATGGAAATGGGGGTTAAGTGACTTGCCCAGAGTCACACAGCCCATAAGTATCTAGTTTCTGAGACCGAATTTGGACTCAGTTTCTCCTGACTTCAAGGCTGATGTTCCTTCCATCCACTGTGCTACCGAGCTGCCCAGTCTTTCTCTTTATTTCTTTCATCTGAACAACATTTTTGTGCAAGGATTTAAACAGATAAAATTCATCTCACCCAATTGTAAGTTTATCCTGATGTTTCATTTTTTCATCTGGATCCCATGTAATCCAAGGGAAGGGAAAGAGAGATTTTAAGAACTTTTTGTTAATAATTTTTTCAATTGTCAAGCATTTTTTTTATCCCTTCTACTTGCCTAATGCTGCTAAAAAATGAAAAAGAAAATTTTGTAACAAATAATACTAATAGAAATTGCTAACATTTTTCTCACACTTACAGTGTGCCAGGAATTGTGCTAAGTGCTTTACAAATACTTTCTCATTGGAGCTTCAAGAACCCCTGGAAGGTAGATGCTATTATTATTTCCACTTTACAGATTAAGGAAACTGAGGCAGAAATTAAATGACTTGCCCTCCCCTACTTTTCTTGTCCACAAATGGGACTCTTGTTTTCATATTAGTTAGTTACCCTCCTGACAGGAGGTAGGTAGCTTCCTTCAACATCAATTCTCTGGAAGCCTGGATGATCATTGTCAGAGACCTTAAGTCTTTCAAAGTTGTTTATGTTTGCAGCGTTAATATGATAACAAATTATGCTACTGGTTCTGCTCATTTTTTCTGCATCAATTCATATACATCTTCCTGGGTTTTTCTAAAACAGTCCCTTTCATCATATAATAATATTAGATATGTACTATATATCATATATAGGATGTCACGACCTCTTTCTTTTGCTCTCTTCTCTCTCTGTTACCTTCTACTACTATGTCCTCCCTCACTCCTATTTCACCTGATGGAAGTGATCTTACTCCTTACCAAGGCTAATCTATCTGTTTGATTCCATTCCATCCTATCTCCTCCAACATATCACCCTAGGCTTTTTTCACTTATTTTTAGTTTTTTCCTCTGTACTGATTCATTTCCTGATGTCTACATCATGCTGAGGTCTCCCCCATCCTGAAAAAATTCTCCCTCGATCCTTTCATCCCCTTGATCTTTCTAGATCTCTTCCTTTCTTTGCAGCTCAGCTTCTAGAAAAGGCTGTCTGTAATAGGTACTTCTGTTTTTTTCCCTCCCACTCTCTTTGTGACCCTTTTATGGCCTGACTTCCAATGATTTCTTTGGGAACTGCTCTCTCCCAAGTTAATAACGATCCCAGTCACCAAATGCAATGACCTTCCCTCCATCCTCGTTCTGCTTGACTTCTCTGCAGCCAGTGGTGCTGTTCATTACTCTCTCTTCTTCGGGACTCTCTTATCTTTGACTTTTGGAGACATCCTTTTCTCCTGGTTTTCCTTCTACTTATCTGACTTCTCTCTCTCTCTCTCCTTTGCTGAATCCTTTCCCAGATGACTCTATTTAACCATAGGCATCCCTCAAGTTTTTGTCCCGGACTCTCTTTTCTTTCTAGAATACTTCACTTGGTGATCTCATCAGCTCTCATGCATGTAATTGCCATCTCTGGGCTGATGACTTTTAAATCTATTATCCTTCTCTGTTAATCTTCGAGCTAATCTCTAATTTCATATTTTCATCTGCTTTGCAGATATCTTGAACCAGATATCCATTAGACAAATTAAATTCAATATATCTAAAACAGAACTTAATCTTTTTCTCCTACAAGATAGATATTTTAATCACCCTTACTTTACGGTTTAGAAAACTCGATGAACAGAAATTAAGTGACTTGCCAGGGGTTACGTAGCTAGTAAGTTTCTGAGGCTGCATTTGATTTTTCTTAGTCCAGGGCCAGTACTCTGCCTCCTGAACCACCAGCTTAGGGGATTGGGATAGATCTCATATAGAAGGAGGCACAAGGTACAACAACTACTATTATTCATTTTTAGATGGCACCTTAATTTTCATCAAGCACTTTCCTCATGTCGCACCAGGAGGGATAGAAGTGGTGACATACTCTGACCACTTTTGAAGTCTCATGTGCTCTGGGACCCCGTTAATGGATGTGAATGACCAGGGGCTCCTGGTCTTCAAAATACAGGAAAATGGACTGACCCACTGGTGTCTAGCACATAGTAAATGCTTAAGGATGTGGATTGATTTTGCCGTGAGCATTGACCACTATCTTCCCCTGCCCTATTCCATCATGGTGGACCAAGGGACCATCCAGAAGCCCATGTCTGTGCTTATATGTTAACAAGGAACCATGGTATGGTATATGTGCTTCTGTAAGGGACCCGAGGCCACACTTGGCCCAATCACCCCAACACATCTAAAACACTGCTTATTAGGTAGTGCAAGTCTTATCCTCCCATTTTGTAAGTGAGTAAACTAAGTTCAGAGAAATAAAATGACTTGCCTTAAGTCACCCAGCTGATGTTAGAATAAGCATTTGAATTCAGGAGTCCTGAGTATGAGACTCTGTCCTTGGGTGCTTCTTTTCTTTTGGTTTCCTCAAATGAGGAGGTTGGACAAAATTGCCTCAAAATTTCCTTCTGGCTCTAAGGTTTTCTACTAATCCAGGATGTCCACTTGTAGATTTGTCTTCCCTAAAAGACAAAGAAAGTAAAAAAAAAAAGTTAAAAGAGCTCATTTCCTTTTACTGATAACGTCTTCTTCATTTTTACCTCCCCCGAATTACTTTGTAGCATCCTCCATCCCTTAGGACCTACATGGGCTGATCTCTGAGCCCGATTACCCTACGGTCCTGCTCATGTGGACTGCATTGCCAGCAAGGATGATTGATATTTTTGTTTCTCCAATGTGAGAGTCATTGAACATAAAATAAAGTTTTAGATTATAAGGGATTATGGGCTTAAGTTTTTGGGGGCATTCAACCCTCTCTGGGAAAATCCTTTTCTGAGAATAACACTGATCTTTGATCCTAATGATGCAAATCACAGAAAATAGAAATCTGGTGGAGGAAGCTTTCAGTGGCGATGAGGAAATCTGTTCCCAAATAACCTTGACTGAGCATGAAGCTCTTTGCCGGCCTGTTTTACCGTACGTCAGAATCATCAGGAAACCAATTTCCCAAAATGAGACGAATATTCTTGTGGACATGTGCTTTCTTTTGCTAAATGACTTCCAGTTGGGAGGACTTTTCCTTCCATGGGCATCTGACCTGGTAGTACGCAAAATTTTACCGTCTTGGATGGAAAATATGATTTAGTGGAAGCAATGATGAACAGAATATTGGGAGAATTTTAGCTGTCTTGTTTGCTTCTGTGATGGCTCCTTCATCTGGGAAGACAGGCCATCATTGCACCACCTACCTAATAGGGCTGTTGTAAGGAGAGAGCCTTGTAGATGTACAAAAAGGAGGTACCATCATGATATTTATTATTTGTATTATTGCTCTTATTGAATTATTTTTCTCTCAATACTAGACCTGTAGGCGTGGGAAGAAAGGACTGCTCTTTTCAGGCACACACACACATATAATATATACATATTATATATGTATAATAAATACACATTACATATATAAACACATATACATACACATATAATATATACATATTATATATAATACATACATATACACTATGATATACATATGCACATATAATACACATATTATACACACAATACACACATTATATATACATATACATATACACATATACATATACACATATATGTATATATACATATATACACACATATATAATGCATACATATTATATATATGTACATACACATACATATATAATATATACACATTACATATAATACATACATATTATATATACATATGATATACACACATATATAATATACATATTATACATACAATACATACATATTATATATAATACATACATATTATATATACATATATGTATATATACATATACACATATACACATATGTGTATATATATATATATATATATACATATGAATTTTCTTTAAGGGACAGTGGGATGTAGTGGCTGGAAGGCTGTCCTGGGTTTGAGTCCTGCCTCTGCCATGATGGCACTGTGAACAAGTTCTTAGCCTCTCAGCATCCCAGATTGTAAGCTATGCACTGGCATGGGAATGGGAGGGAATAGAGAGGGCGATTCCACATCAGGGCATTCGCTCCCTGGCTCTCCAGATCTCTGGATTGTGCATTTTGTAGGAAATGGTTAAAGCAAAGAGCAGGGACTTGGAGATCTCTGAAAGGAGAAGCCCTTTGAGTTTGTGTTCACACACATAACGTACCTTTACCTGTGCTGAATCCCCCGCCTCATTTTTAGACCACTTAAAGACTGATGAAGCACACTTTCCCAGCCATAGAAGGCACACGAGGCAAACATTACTTGGGATTCATGGTAGCTTAGAGAGGGCAGGGAGTTTGCCAAAAGTCACAAAGCAAGTGGTGGAGTTGGGGCTGGAACCCAGGTCTCTTGATTCTTTGGGGTCTCATTCTCCTGGAGTTAAGAGGAAGGCAAACACTCAGTGGGGAATTCTTCAGGGGAAAGTCTATGGAGTTTAAGATCAGTCCTTTCAAAGGGAAGGGTTTAAAAGAATTCTGCATTTTCTTTTTGCATCCCAAATGATCTAAAGCAGAGATTGGAAACCATTTGTTCCATTTTATAAAACTGTTTCTGTGTTTAGCCAGAATTTGAGAATAGCTCCCTTTGATATCTCTCCTATTCATTCTGCCCTGCATCTTTATCCATTAACATATAAAAGGCCATCCTAGGCAGAAGCTCAGCTCAGCTGTTTTCTTGTCTGCCGAGGAGAGTGAGCACAGTGTTTGGGCAGTGGGGGATCCTGGTGGTTGTTCAGTTGTGTCCAACTCCTTGTGACCCCATGGCCTGCAGCACACCAGCCTTCCTATCTCCATCATCTCTCTGAGTCTGTCCTGATGCTACGACATTAGCTAGCCATCTCATCCTCTCCCATTCTCTTTTCCTTTTGTCTTTTCCAGTGGCAGGATCCTTTCCAATGAGTCCACTGAGATCAGATTTGAACATGGGAAGAAGAGTAAGAAATGAAGCTCTGACCCAGCAGACAGGGCAATTGGGGGTGTGGGGTGGCGTGTCCCCTTTTTGTAATTGAGTTTTTATAGTAAAGAACCATCAGCAGCAACAATAACAATCCTGCTATCTCCCTTTCCGTTTACAATATTCATCTCTGTAGGAAGGGTTAAGAGAGGGAGACCAAAAGATCCCTGATCTTCCACCCAAGATAAGGGTTCTCCAGTCAATGGTGATGTCCCCATGGCTCATGGGGAGGATGGCTTCGGGGCTGCTCTGACTCCAGCCAGCTGTGTTGGGACCATTGGCAAGCTGCCTAATTCTATGTAGTTTTTGTGACTTAGGATAGGGTCTTTGTACCCTTAGCAGTCTGTATCCTTTCTTAGAATAATGCTTTTTTGATAAACAGAATAAAATACATAGAATTACAAAGGAGATAATTACATAGAATTGCAGTAATCAAAATCCCTTTTAAAAAGTTTTTAAAAATCCTTTTTTTTTGAAGTAAAGAAATAGTAGGAGCTTTGGAGGTCAGCTAGTCCAATCTATTTATTTCACAGATGAGAATACTGAGGTCCAGAGAAATAAAGTCCTACAGTAAGTATAAGTGACAGAAGGAAGATTTGAACAACTAAACTTCGACTTCCCGCAGGAGATACTGATGAAATCATGAGTCCTTGATATTTTGAAGTTTACCAGGTAAGAAATAGGACCCAGACCAGAATTCCCAAGCCCATCTCCTGCTTTCCTGCTCACTTTGACAATTGTTCCAGATTGTGGGGCTTGAGGTTTTTTGTAGGAGGTTCCCATCCAGGGCCACGTTAGGGGGGACTTTCTCCACTGTTGTGCTGGACACCGCAGGGGCTTCTTTAGGATTTGTGGGCTTTTGGTGTCCTGTGCTTTTAAGATCTAGACAGTGTGTGAAAGGGGCCAGCTCCACTGATATCTGAACCCCAGAATACAGAAGGATTAGGGAAGTGGTGCTGGAAATTTCATGCTTTTCCATTGAAAACAACCTCAAAAGTGCAAGGAGTCTTGACAGATCTCTTGCAGCGATCTCTGGCCTAAGAATTAGCTTCCCTTCACTTTCTCAAGTCTTTTCTGATATATAACTCCCTATTATCTGTGACTTTCATTCACTGTAACCCCATCCCTCTACATGAGGGGGTTTTAAGTCATGGATCCATTTGCCAGCCTGGTAAAACCTTTGGAGTCCTTCTAAGAAGAATATCTTTAAATGAATAAAATAAAATGCATAGAATTACAAAAGGCACCAAATATAATGAAGTAAAGATGTAATTTTGTCCCACCCAAATATGGTGATCCCTTAAAATCTCTCCATGGACCCAGTGAGCTGCAAGTGAAGAACCCCTTCTCCAAATAACAGAGGAGGCAGGGGGAGAGACGTTGCCATATCCCAATGGGTAGTTGTTGGGCTGAAGTACACACATCATTAAGCCAGGGTTCTGAATGTACTAATATTTAAATTTACAGCACTTTCTGCTGTGTTTATGGGATGCCTCCAGGTATCAGGAAAGTGATATTTTTGTGAGGAAAATGATGTAGCTTTTATTATTTTAATGCACCCTGGCTGACTCTGGTTCACAGGATGATTTTCACACTCCTTGGCTTGGGCAGGGAAATGATATCTTCATTCTTAACTGTTTGTTCAGTTGACCCCACTGAGTGTCAGGAAGACACAGAGAATTCATTGATTTTTTTTTGGCCTTTCCCCTTAATACCCATATGATTTTGAGCAAGTTGTTCCATGTCCCTGAAAGTCATTTGTAAAACGAGAAGGTTGGGCTACGTGAGTTCTGCTGTCTCTCCCTCCCAGTTGTTAATCTATCATCCCTATGTCCCCTTCCTGTTTTTGGCTTTTCTCAATGACCAAAATTTGAAGGGCACCTGTAAAAGCTTGGGTCCCCGAGCAATCAAAATCATGTTACATAACTTTGTAATCTGCAAAAACAAAACAAAACAAAACAAAAAAACTCTCAGTTTGTTCAGATTTTGTTTGGTTGTTTTTCTTTCAGATTTATTCAGTAGGGGAAGATCTTTTTGGAAGGTCACAGAAAAACTGGTTGCCTTCCCCAAGCCATTCAGAGTCATTTGTAGTGGTTCTTGTTAATGATTAATCAAAAGGCATTTATGAAGGGTCTCCTGTGTGCAACATTCTGGGAATACAAACACAAAAGTCCTTGCCCTCAAGGAGCTCATGGTCTGACCAAGAAAACAAGAGGCACCTGTATAAGTACATAAATATTGTTGTAGTCAATATAAAGTCATGGAGAGAAAGGAGGCACTGATGTCTGGGCCGAAAGAAAGGCTTCCTGCATGAGATGTAGCATTTGAACTAAGCTTTAAAGGCAATGAACAATTCTACATGCGGTGGTGAGGCAGCTAGGTCTAAGGGGAAACAGCTAGGAAGACTTGAGTTCAAAAGTAGCCTCGGACCCTTCCTAGCTGTGTGATCCTGGGTGAGTCAATTGCTTAGGTTCCTCATATGTAAAATGAGCTGGATCAGGAAATGGCAAAGTACTCCAAGAAAACACCAAGGGGTCCCAAAGAGTCAGCCATGGCCAAAGAGCTCACCAATAAAGAGGCGGATAAAAGGAGGGAGTGTGCCCTGTGGATTTGCATTTGATTCTGGATATTTTCGGGGGCCACCAGAATTTATCAAGCAGGGGAGCAGGAGACTGGTTTCTGGGGGGAGGATGATGAAGGTGCTATCTCGGTGAGCTGGGATGTCAAGGGTAGGCAGGAACCGCCAAGATAATGATGCCGATGTTGACTTTTGCACAAAAAGTGGCCATTTCTGTTCATGGAGTCAAACAATAAGTAGTCGTTAAGCACTGTACTAAACTCTGGGAAAAAGACACGAGGTAAAAGTCCCCTCTGTGCCTTGCAGGAACTCAGACAATATGCAAGCAACTATGGGCACACAAGAGGAAACGGCAGATAATTTCAGGGGGAAAGCTAGTGGTTGAAGGAGATGGGAAAAGGACCTGGGCAAAAGGTGGCAGGTGAGCTGAGGCAGCCAGCACTCGGATGTGGGAAAGGGAGATTTGCAGGGATGGGGGCAGGCACTGAGAATGCTTGGAACTGGGAAATGGGGTATTAGATGCCAAAGTATGGAGGAGAAGTGTAAGAAGATCGGAAAAATAGGAATAGGCAAAATTTTTAGATCCTGGAATTAATAGGGAGCTAGTGGAGCTTATTGAGTAGGGGGAGGGAAGAGTGATGGGTTCAGCACTACATTTTAGGAAGCTCCATGCAGCTTGGAGTGCCATGAGGAAACACTTAATGCAGGGAGATCATCTGGAAAAGTCTAGGCAGGAGGTGATAAAGGCTAAACCCAGGGAGGTAGCTCTGTGGAAAAGAGAACAGGTTGCATCTGGAAGATGTAGTGAAGGGACTGACAGTCCTTTATAGACAGGGTCTTATGTGACTTTTGTGAAAAACTTCTGGAAGTTTGGTACCCCCAATTCAATCGATTTATTCACTGTCTGCTGGGTGCCAGGGGCACAGAGACAAAGGAGCTTGCGTTCTGCCCCATGTAAAAGCGAAGACCACTCTCGACCGCCATTCACAAATTAGGATCCATAGGAAACTGCTGTATTCATCGCTTCGTCTGAGAGATTTGTTAACGTTCTCTGGCTGGGACCTTGCTGGTGTTCTCTGGGCCCTCTATTAGACTATAGGATTAGAAGGGACCTCATCAGATGCTCAGCTGTCAAGTGGGGTCATGCCCGAAGCATCCTGAGGAGCTGCTATCTGTCTTACATGTTTTAAGGCATCTTCACTTGTTCCGGGAAATAAAAATTTAATCACATCTAAGTAAAAATCCAGCTGAGTTTGCCCTTTGAAACATGTCTTGGATTTGTTCCTTTTTTTCCTCCTTCTTTCCCCCTACACAAGCCTGGCCCCATCCACTATCATGCCATGGCTCATATGGGACAGTCCATTTCCCATCTCTGGGCTTTTCCACCGACTGCCTGCTCTTCCTCTTTATTACCATCTCCTGGACTTCACAGCTTAGCTGAAGAGCTTCCTTTCCCATGAGATATATCCTGGTCCCAATCACAATCTCTGCCAAGGTCACCTTGTCTCCTCATTGTATTTACTTTATATATCCATATTGTCTTGCAGCTTCCCGACTACAGGACCTAAGCTCCTTGACAACAGAAGTTCTTTTCACATTTGTCTTTGTTACTCCATTGGCCTAGAATGGTACCTGACATGGTGTAGGTGCTTTATTAATTGATTTGTGCTTATTTATGGCTCAATTATTATAATAATTTCCTATTTAGGTTCTTTTACTTTCTTCACTTTGCCTTGAGGCTACGTTAATTCAGATACAATTTTTCCCAGGTTTCTTCCTGCTCAGAATTCTACCTCACTGTGTCCTATAACCTTGGGTCTCAATTTCATGTTGTTCCTCTGGTCTGAATGACTTTCCTTTTCTCCCTCCACCCACTCAGATCTCCCTGTTTTTCAACGTGCAGCTCACATCCCATGACACCTTCCTTGATCATCCTAGTTCTTCGTCATTATCTAACTCCAGCAGCATCAGTAGCTTGTCATCACATAATCCAGTAACTCTATATAGGCAGGCAGATATCCATCTTATTTGGTCATATGTTCTCGTTTCATGTTAATCTTACACCATTGACCTCCTTAGGTGCCCTTCTTGAAGGTAAGATCTAGATCTTGGACTTTTTTGTCACCTTCCTCTATCCAGGACACAACTGGTACAACTTTGGGTGCCATGAAAAGCAAGAACTCAAAAAAAAAAACCAAACACAAGATTGATTTCTTTTTTCTCTACAATGAAAACTACTTGGCCATCTTCTCTATAACAATCAGCTTTAAAGAGCATTGCTAGGTCTCCTTTAATTTTCTTGTTTTCTGGATAATATGTTTATTTCCTATTTTCAGTCATAGGATCATATTTTCCTCTTGAAACCATTTCTAATTTTTCCATAATTATAATCCAGGTAAAATTCTTTTCCTCCAGAGGCACATTTCAGCATATTATTGTGGGTTAGAGAGTTGGGAACTTATACCCTGACAGGGCTGTGGGCACATCTCTGTGGGGTGGTAGTGTTGTGGAAGACAGAGGGGAGTCTAATGCTGAGAGAGAGAGGGGATATGGGGAAATCAATCACTTTTTCCCCAATTTTTTAGAACGTCAAGGACAGAATTAGGAGCAATGAATGGAAGTCAAAGAGAATTAGATTTGGACTCAATATGTAGAGGAAAACATCTTGACCAAACTGTTGGAAAGTAGAATAGATTACTTTAGGGGGTAATGAATTTCCCATAATTAGAAGCCTTTAGCAGAGGCTGGATGGTGTCATCAGCTATTGTTTGTTTTAGATGCTGGAGAGGATATTTGTGCTTGTCTAGAACCTCACTTTTCCCCTCCTGGACTTATGCAGGTGGTCCCTGCTCTAGACATGACATTGTACCTTTCCTGGTACTCCTTTCCCCTTTCCATCATTTCTGTCTCAAAACTTTCACACTAGAAACTTTCAGCTTCCTAATCAATCAAGTCAGACTTTAATCCTTCCTGTAATCCTGAGCTTCTTTGATACCTGGAGTGACAAGGGACCTGGGAACTCTATTCATTGAATTCAGAAGTGGAGAAAGCTTATTGCAAAGGGACAGTAGCACAGCCTCCTATTTGCTCTCTTGCCTCAGGCTTGGGGGGGCCCAGCTTTCTATCTTTTCCATGACTCATTTTGGAGGTATTGGGGTTTACCCTAGTTTGGGGGGGGCAGATAGGCCCCTTTGTTGCTCTTGTTCTCCAGTCTGTGTTTAAGCATCCCAAATTAAGCCGTGCGACTTTTCCTGTGTGAATTAAAATAAGACTTGTGGCAATATAGGATCATGGGATCCTCAGAGAATATATCACCATTTTACAGATAAGGAAACTGAGACCTGGAGAGGTGTTTTGTCCAGAGCCATACAGATAGCATGTGTCAGAAATGGGGTTTGACTTCATCTGATCCCAGTGCTATTCCCCTGCCACTATGTCTTTTAACATTGACTGACCTTTCTAGTTCTGTGCATCTATTTCCCCCCACCCCATTCTTCAAGCCACTACATAGAACTGGAATAGGATTTCCATTTAGGTATGGGGAGAATTAGACAGGATCTGGGGTCCTTTTCACCTTGGAGGATTCAATGATTCTCAAGGATTAGAAACATGAAGAAGAGAAAGGGGTAAAATCTTTGGATTCCCCCAGACTTCCCTGATCAGGAAGTGCTAAGAGTAAATACCCAGCAGGTCACTGGGGTTTCCCATCCCTGTCTCTGTCCCAGTTGGACTCCTTGGGAAAGCTCCGGGAGCTGGGAAAGCCAAAGCTGACCTTGGGAAGCAAGGAGAGTCTAGGAAGCTTGCACAACAGAAGGCACCTAATCTCTTGGGGGACATTTGTCAGTGGTTGCAGTTCACCTGGTCCAGGTCAAACACAGCAGAGCTGAACGCCCCCCAGGAGACCTCTTGTTTTGATTCACCCCACTGCGCTCCCAAATCATGTTTGACTCCTTAATCGCTGTGCCACATTGCCGGCTCACAATTCCTTTGTGGCGCGTGCCCTACTTAGGGCTGCGCTTGGAGGAAGCCAGCCTTGCTTCATCTTGAATTGGTACTGTTGATTTTTTTCTTCCCAAGTGCATTTGTTCCTCTTAAACCTCATTCTGTCAGTTTCTGATCAGAGGAGAACGGCAAAGATGATTAAATGACTGAAAAATGGGACTTAGGCAGAAAAGTGCTAAGAACGGCAATATCCGTGCTCCTTTCTTCTGAGTGTGTTTTCCTTAGTGCCATCTCTGTGTATTTGCTGTGCAGATTCTCGAACGCTTCATCATAGTCACTGAAGGATGTACAGAATTGCAATGGCTCTTCCTGGGCTTGAGATAGTGGGAGGACCCAGTGTGATAGAGTATAACTGTTCTTCCAGGTGGGGACCTAGGTCCGATCCTAGCTCTGCCATTTATAATTTGTGGAACTTTGGCCACTTTATTTGAGTTCTGTGGGCCTCAGATTGCTCATCCATTAAAATAAAGGGTTAAATTCAGTTTCCTCTTAAGCTTCCTTCCAGTTCCAAGTTTATGATTCTATTATTATGAAGTCTTGGTGGAGAAACTGAAGACCTTAGGGACAAAGACCATAACTGCAGCAGACCGAAGGAAGTTATGAGAGAAATTGGTTAAGATGGTGTCTGAAAAGTGGATTTAGATCCTGTAGTGCTGTTCAAGTGCAATGGACAAGGAAAGGATATTCTAGCAAGGGCTGGTTAAAAAAAGTACCTTTATTTTTGTAAATTTAATTTAAAGAGCTTTAAAGTGAAAAAGAAGGGAGAGCATTACCTTTGTTAGTATTTGTGCATCCTCACTCAACAGTTCCCATCTTCCCCTTTTCTCTAATGTAGAAAAGACACAAAACAACACAGAGCAAAAAGCCCCAAACTTCCCCTTTTTGATTGCTTTTAGTTTTTCTTACCTGATTCTTCTTACTGAAGTCAAAGGCTTTAGAAGATAAAAACAGATTAGAAAATGGACCCTTGATTAAAAAGATGGTATGTGAGAAAGGGATTTGGAAATCCCTATGACACAAGATTTTAGCCAAGAACAGTGTAATCTTACCAGGGGAAGAGAGGGAAAGGAACAAGGATATATTAAGTACCTACTCTTCCGTCTTACTCAAGGTAAATATCTGAGGCTGGATTTGAACTCAGGACTTCCTAATTGTAGGCTCAGCACTGTTCACTGTACTACCTAAAAAGATACACTTACAGATATCTGGACACCTGAAAGAGCAGCTACATTATTGAAAGCTGGTTACTTTGTTTGAATGCCAAATTATTGCCCAAAAGATTATTTTATGGAGAACTCAATCTGGGTAAGTGCTCACAAGGTGGTCACAAAAAGCAACACAAGACAATCTCAAGGCGTCTCTTAAGAACTTTAGAATCAAACACATGATATGGAGATATTGACTTGAGGTCAATCAACAGGCGATCATGGACCTAGGATTTCTGGAAAATATGGCAACTCAAAAAGACAAGTTCAGGGGTTAATTTAACAGATTAAGAGAGGGTGAGTGACTTGCGCAGGATGACTTAGCTGGTAAGTTGTTGAGAAACTCTGGTCAGAAAAACTCTGGAACCAGATCTCCATCCACTGCACTACCTGGCTGAGGATTCAAAGAAGCTGCTGCAAAACCTGTTACAAGCAGGATAGTCTTGTAAAATGGAGCAAAAGTTAACATGCTGGATTTGAGATTAAGAAGTCCAGATGGGCACATCACTTAACTTTGCTCTCAGTTTCCCAGTTTCTTGGCTGGTAAAGTAGTCAAGAAAATAAAAACACCCACTTTTCAGGATTACTGTGAAGATAGAAGGAGATAATATGTATAGGATATTGCATAAATCTTCAAATACTATAAATGTCCACTTTTAATGATCATTTTTTAAGGGAAGGGAGAGTTTGATTATTCACACTGTTGCTGGAACTGTCTCGATTCAAAGCAGAATGGCTAATATTTTCACCATAATTTCATCTTTGAAAAGGAGCCAACAAAGGATTCTGCTCTTCTGAACTCGATTGTCACCGTGAGAAGGAAAGAAGGGGTCACCGGAGTGAAAGTGGATGGAGCCTCTCTCATTGGCAGAGGAAGAAAAGAGATGGCTTCCATTTCATAAATTGTACTTAAGGAGTGGCACCTAATAGGAGATCAAGTGCGGGACATTAATGGAGGGGGATATTCAGGAGAAGTTAAGCCCCCAAAGCATGGGAAATCCAAAAAAAAATTCTGAGCAAACTCTTTTAAAAACCGCCAGTGAAAAAATTAGAACTGAAAGAATGGATTGAACACCAGCTAAAATTAATCATATGAGGAAAGGCAAATTAGAATGAATGGACAAAGAATCCCAGTGGGGACTAACTGAGCCACCGAAGTCGTGTTATGATATTTTATGCATTGAAATTAATTAATCTAAATGCAAGTGTCTGGGAGACAGCCCCAAATCCTGGACCCAAGAGGCTTGGGAATAGCAGTACATTAGCTCTCACCCCCAAATCATTTAGACCTGTTTCCAGTTCAGTCACTTTAGAGGGGAGAAATCATTGCCGAGAAGGGACCCACTTTCCTCATCAGCACCAGGAACAACCTGTTCCGCTTCAAGCCCAACCCTCAAAGCCATCAACCAGGGAAACTACTCCTGTGGAGGAGCCAGCTGTGCTCACCAACACTTAACCTAACAGGAGCAGCAAGGTCACCTCCACTTGACTGCTGTCCCCCCTCAGACCCTCCCAGAGACAGCCAAGGACTATGAGCCAAGAGCCTTTGGACTAGCAATGCCTCCAGAACAGTGTCCACACCATCAGCTTGGGACACAGTCCTTGTGGGGATTCCGTCTGTCGACAGCTGCTACAGGTGCTACAGTTACATCTGCAGCACTTAGGAAAAAAGGTTCTTCCCACCATCTTTGACACCGTCAGGTGGCTCAGCATCAGAGAATGATTTTAATAGTGTTAAATGCAAGCAGGCTGCATCACCATCTGTTTTACTGTGGTACCTTAAGGACTAGGGGACTTTTTCATCTGTCTTGTAGCTGAATCCTTCCATATGTATTGTCTCCCTTCTCCTGAAGTACAGGGCCAGTCTTCCTTTCTATTTGGATCCCCGGTACTTAGCACGATGTGCAAGCGTATAGAAAAAACATTTAAAATTATTTATTTATTCATAAATAGTTGCTAAGCAAATTCAGTAGTTATTTTTATTGCTGTTAAATGCTGAACTTCTATTAAGGCATTTAATTAAAAAAAAAAGCATAGGAAAGCAGAAAATGGTCTGATGTATACCCTAGAATGGAGAAGAGCAAATCCCAAAGGGTTGAAAGAAAGAATAAGTAGGATCCCATGGACTAAAATTCTATAGGGAAGTCAGCCCAGGCGGGAAGGAAAGCTCTCAAGAATGAAATTCTGAAGATGAAAAAAAATGGAAATAGTGATGAAGGAAAGGGGAAAGTTGTCTAAAGATATAGGCACCCTACATGCCCTAGGAACTCTTCAACAGCTTTAAAAATACATGTACAAAAGATGAACTCAAGGGCATTAACAGAGCAGAGGATGAATAAAGAAATGGGACATAGTGCCATGAGAATTGTGTCAGAAGTGCTGGAGCTTAAAATAAGGTGAGTAAAGATAGGAAAGCTAAAGACACACAAAAGATTTTATTTTTGTTATGTTGGGGAAGAGGAGGATCGAAGGGGAAATGAGATGACTCTTTAGGATTGATGGAACCAGAAGACAAGCCGTCCATTTCTTGTTTTGTTTTGCCATTATGCTGTTGTGTTTTCTTAGTCAAGCAGAGTGATCTTTGGAATGGAAAGATAAAACAAAAATGACTATTAATGGCTACAAAGTTAACTGGGATTCCTAAAAGATGAAGCAAAAGTTAAGAAGAGTTTATAAATGAAATGAGGGGACTAAAAGAGATAGATGGAAAAGAAATGAAAATTTTGGGGAAAAAAAAGATTTGCAAAGACTTAAGAATACTTTCTTAGTCACAGACTCCTTGACAATTAGAATGAGTCCAACAGAAGTAAATGACCCAATAAGACAACAAGAAACATTAAGACAAAGTTGAAAGACTGAAAAAATATAACAGATAAATAGCTCAAAACTATTTACAAAGATAGACAGCTCAATGGTACAGTGGAAGAGTGCTGGAGCTAGTGCTAGGAAGACTGAGTTCAAATTCTGACAAATATTTCTTTTTTTTTATTAAAACTTTTTATTTGCAAAACATATGTATGGGTAATTCTTCAACATTGACCCTTACAAAGCTTTCTGTTACAAATTTTTCCCCCTAGTCCTTACCCCTCCCCTAGATGGCAGTGATTTAAACATTTCTTAGCTGTTTGACCCTATCATTTAATCCTTGCTTGCTTTAGTCTCCTTTTCTGCAAAATTGAGGATAAAATTTTATCCTCAATTAAATTGAGGATAAAAAATGGGGATAAAAAGAAATAATTGTAGTTTTTGATCTAGTTTTGACAATGAAATTTTAATTAATTTTAGATGTATACATCAAACACTTTGAAGAAGGAGAACAACTCATTCTTGCAAAATATTTTGAATGGCTTTTTTCATTATAGTAAAGAATTGACTATTTTAAATCATGAATGAATCACGATTTATTAATCATCAGTAGATACAGTACCTGGCATGAACTTTTCTTCCTGAGTTCAAGTCTAGCCTTATATACACTTACTAGGAACTCTGAGCTAGTCACGCTATCCTTTTTTTCTCAATTTCCTCATTTGCCAAATGAGCCAGAGAAGGAAATGGCAAACTGCTTCAGGATCTTTGCCATTAAAACTCCAGATGGATCATGAAAAGTTGGAAATGGCTGAAACAACTGAACAACATGGGAAATGCCTGAACAAATTATGTCATATGAATGTATTAGAAAATTATGTATTATGCATTAAAATTAGATTTATGTATTAGAAAAATTGATCTCTGAGAAATGACAGGAGGGATGGTTTCATAGAAACCTGGAAAAACTTATGTGAATTGAAGCAAAGTGAAGTGAGTGGAATGAAGGGATAAATGGAAGCACCGAACCTAATGTTTGCTCTATGCTATTTGTTCACGTATCCAGGAGGTGGTTTTGAGATGGGTGGGAAAGGGAAGATGCATGACTTTCTTCTGTATCCCTTATAGTAACATTTAGCCAGAGATAATTATATTTTCAAAATTGAGGTAGTTCTGGACAAGAAATAAAACACTGTTGCTCTTTGACATCTCAAAATCTTAACTGTAAGAAAATAGCCATTGCAACTATCGGTTGGCCAAGGTGCTTTGTGGAGAAAGAGAAATAAAATCCTGGTGCTCTGCCCACCAAAAAAAAGGAAAACAGAAACCACTTTGTAATATTAACCTCCAGGATGTGACAAATTCTCCTTGTTCATCAGTCAGGCTCTAACTGCCTTGGCAGAGACACTGCTCAACTGGAATCCAATGAAAAGGAAATCTATGCTGGACTCTGGCCCCAGCTATGATTTTTGCTTTTTTTTTTTCTCCAATGGGATCAAAAAGAGGCAGCAATCAAAAACACTTGTCAACCAAAAGAATATCCTTGTCAACAAGATGGATGGGAACAGCCTGGGAAGGCAGACCTGGGCAGTTTCTGAGCAGTGGGTGTGGAGAATAGCTTGCTTGTCTGGCTGGTAGAAGACACAGTTGGCTCAGAGTAAGGGAAACAGATTATCAGGTACTCATGAGGGATGAGATGAGTATATCCAAAAACAACTGATGGTTGAGCTCTGCGTTTTCCCATCTCCTTATTTACAGAGAGAGGGTGTGGTACTCCCTGAGGGATGTGGAATTGCTACCCAAATGGGTTTTCCAAGGAAAGAGCAGTAATAGCAGTCCATTAATTCCCAGGCCCTTGCCTTTGGATACTCACACAAGCCCATTTGCTAGTGGAGAAATCCAACAGATTTTGTTCAAGTACAGCCAGGTCGTGTTTAAGTGTCCTGTTCATCTACGTGGGTATCTTAGAGCCACTGAAATAACTTCATTGAACTCCACTTCTTCCTTCAGGTCTAAAAATCGGTGTTCAGAAAGGTATTTGCAGCAACTAATCAAATCACTTGCTTTGGATTCTACTCGTTAGTCTTTGAGCTTTGTCTCACTGTACCCCATTTACCAAATGGTTTTATGAAGAGCTGGATCACTTTATTTTGAAGATAAAGCAAGAATAAAGTATAAGTATTTTCCTCAGTACCTTCTTCTCTATGGCCTTAATCTTTGGGAAAAGTAGATTTAACTTGGCTTGCATCCTCCAAAGTAAAGCTACAAGAAAAGGCCTCATGGTAACTGGACTAGTCCTTATTCTAGCTGGAGTCCCAAAGGCCCTTCTCCAATATTACTCCTTACTCCTAGTATTCCTAACTAGCTTTGCAAGTTGTCACCCTCATTAGGGAATAGCCAGTTGTGCTGGCAGCAAACTTGGGACTCTGGAAAACTGAGCTGCCAAGGCAGCCTCTGGACCTTTCAAACTCACAAGGTCAAAGGCTCCACTCCCTTCCCTAGTTGCCTGACAACATCAAGGACCTCTGTCATCATGCAACTTAGAAAGAGGTCTATAATAGAGATTGTAACTAAAGCTGACAGGCTCTTTGGAATATCTCAGCAGCCAATCACAAAGCCTCATTTTCATCACATGGTTGGCCAACTGGAACCAGTTACAAAATCTCCCCATATGCTTCAATGTCTCTCCAGGGGACCTCCTTTCTGTAGTCTCATGAATCTCCTAGAAATGAGCTCCGTAGCTTCCTGCATATGGAAAGATGCCCTCTGAGGAGGCACTGAATCTGAATCAGATCTCCAATAGAGTAGGAAAGGGCCAGACTGTCACCTGTTTTAAACACTAAAAAGAACAATTATTTAAGGTCTCCTAGTTAAAAGAGCTATCCTAATAACAGTGTTGTTTATTCTTACAGAAATGTGGAGAGCTAATGCTCTTATTTCAAAGTGTCATAAATGGAAACAGCTCTGGGTTGAGTCAAATTTCAGATTAATCACTTCCTAGCCACGTGTCCTTGGGTAGATTGATCAGTCACTTTGAAACTCAGTTCCCACATATATATGTATATATACATATATATATATATATATATACACATACACACACACACACATATATATATATATATATATACATACACACACACACACACACATATATATATATATATAAACTAAATATAATGACACTCTACTTTCTTGTCTCGGAATGTTTAGAATATGAATCCCAGGATTTCAGAGTTTGAAGTAATCAGCCTCTCTCCTCCAACGCTTATCTACCTATCACTTTAGAAGGACAACACCCCCTCTGCTTTCTCAACTCACTCCCATAGCCAATCCTTCCTTTAAATCCCAACTAAAATCCCACCTTCTATAGGAAACCTCCCCAATGCCTTAATTCTATTATCTTTCCTACATTAACTGTTTGTTTTTTATCCTGCATATGGCTTTGCAAGTTGTCACCCTCATTAGACTGTAAGCTCCTTGAAAGCAGGAACTATTTTTTGCCTCTTTTTGTATGGCGACTGGAATATAGTAGGTGCTTTGATTGATTTATTGCAATGGAAAATCTTTGTGAAGTCAGAGGCACTGGGCAGGCAAATGGTTCGGTTACTTAACTCTTTTGTGATCTTGGGACAATAGCAACATCTCTGTGACTCGGTTTCCTCATTTGCAAAATGAGAAGGTTGAACTAGTTGACCTTAAATTTCTCTTCTAGCTCCAAATCAATGATCCTATTACAATGGTGGCTAAATGGATTTACCTGATTACACACTGGACAAATTGGTCGTTCAGTGTTTACTTGGAGACCAAACTAGGTACTTTATGTTCAAACACTTGAAAACCATAAAGTTCTATAAACATCTGAAGTATTAAGTGACTCACCCTATTGTCAGGCTGCTAGTAAGATGCAGAATCAAAATTAGTACTCAGGTCTTTGAATAATTTCAGTGCAATTTTAATTGCATCAGGCTCTCTCTCCTTTAGATCATGGAAATTTTTCCCATTTTCCAACTTCCAGTGCATTGATAGAAATTAGGACACTGTTCAGCCGCTTGCTGTTTACTGATTGTTTTTTGCATGTTGTTTTCTCTCAGCTTCATTGTAAAACTGCTGAGACAATGTGTTAGATTTCTCCAGGTCTAAGTGTATCTTCTAGTACAAAATAGAGATTCTGACACATGATAGGTGCTTAATAAATACGTGTGGACATGACTCAAAATGGGAAACAAATTCTAGTCTTGGTTCTACAACTGATTTTTAAAGTTAGGATTGTTAACTAAAACCTTTGCTTTGGTTTTCTCATAGCTGAAATGGGGAAGATTTCCCCTTATATTTCCTCAATTAATGTTCATGAAAGATCATATAGGAAGGAATTTAAGCCAAGAAAAGTTCGTGGTGAGAGGTAATGGTAGTAACAATGGAATGGACTGCATGGGGAAGGGTATATATTTTCCATCCTCAAGGATAAAATGTTTAACCATTGACCCTGTGGGTTTAGATGTTTTACTGCCCAGAGGCAAGAGTAAGGACTAACTGAGCTCTTGAGGCCCATTCAACTTCATTAGTTTACAATTCTGTGTTGTGGAGGAAAATGTGCTCATGGATCTGAATGACCTCCCTTCTTGGGAGGAAAAAAACATTTTCTCATTTTCTAATTCCCAAATGGCTTTAACATTACCAGAGTTTCCTCTATCCCTCCTTCCTTCCTTCCTTCCCTCTATCCCTCCCTCCCTCCTTCCTTCCTTCCTTCCTTCCTTCCTTCCTTCCTTCCTTCCTTCCTTCCTTCCTTCCTTCCTTCCTTCCTTCCTCTCT
>JAJPUD010009491.1:0-11856 GCA_023553655.1 Myrmecobius fasciatus
CTTCTCAGAATAATGTTTTTAAATACATAAATTTTTAAAGCATTGGATTACAAAGAAAACCAATCACATTGAATTAGTATAAAAATTTAAGTCTCCAGACCCAATTAAAAACTCCTGTAAACCAAACTCAACTTAAGTTCATGAATACTCTCTAGAAGATCTCTATAGTCATTCTGCCTCTCTGGGAATATCACCTATGATGGAGGAATGCATTACCTCATCAATAATATGCCTGTTCACTCCTTGGATTGTTAGTGTTTTATTCATTGTATTTAGTTGTTTGTTTTTTTTAACTACTTCCTTATAACTATGACTCATAAGTACCAGGTCTGCCTTTCAGGGTCAAGAAGAAATTTCATTCCTTCTCCAAATCACAACCATTCTAATAATTAAATATTATAATTATTTCCTTCTAAATCTCTTCTAGGCTAAAAATATCCAGTTTCTTCAACCAAGGCTAATATTCTGTGATTTCAAATCCCCTCACTATCCTGCTGTTATCTCTCAAACAGGCCATCTCTAGTCACATAGGATACCTCATGGGAAGACGTCACAGATGGGGAAGCTGCTATATTTCTGGAGAGGAAAAACACAGGGAGATTGCTTAAAGTGTGGTAATGGGAAGAATAGAGTCATCTGGTAATTAGCTGTTTTAATTAGTTCTTCTTACTGCCTAACTTCTAAGCTGTTATTTCTGGGCTGCATAAGGCCTGCAAGAATTTTCAGTGGTCTGGGAAAAGGATTGACTAAACCAATCTAATTACATTTCTGGTGTGGTGGGAAAAAAAAGAGTTCATTTGGATTCCTTTCACTGGATCCTAGTTTCCTCACCTGTAAACTGATGAAATTGAATTAAATCATTGCTCCAGTCCCTTACGTCTCTAAATCCAACATAATATGAATGGAAAAAAAATAATACTGTTAACAGTAAAGGGTGTTTTAACTGTGTAATTGGTCATAGGAAAGCAAGAAAATGTTCCAGCCAAGACAACAGCATCACATTTTGAAAGCATTTATTTTTTGGCCATGTCATTCACCATTTAGCAAGACTCAGAGGAAGTACAAATTCTCTTCCAGGATGACGAGTTTATATTTGCCTGTGCTTTGTCTCTCCAAGCTCTTGCTTCAGAACACACTAATCAGTGGACTAAAACCACATTGGCACATTATATCTACTTGCAAACTAGCAAATTCAAGTGTAGGCAGAACAACACAAAGCAAAATGAACTGGAAGGATGTGATTTTAAGGGGGCTTTGCCCTCTTTTGTTCAGTGAACTTTGGCAGCTCTCAGACAACATTAGTTGTTAGCAGTTCTTTGTTTGAAACCACAAAATGAAATGTAAAGACTGGCTTTACATTGTGCTTCTCTGATCTGAGGCATCCCAGTGTACCAAGTAAAGAGTCAGATGCTGAAGAGTGAAAGGGATTTTGATTAGAGCAGTTTCAGCCAAAATTCATACACAGCTTCAGCGCTACACAATAGTCACAAGGGATTGTGTCAAATTAGTGTATAGACTTGGGCTACTCTCTGTACTTATAGGTCAAGTCAAGAATCTGTTATTAAGTGCCTATTATGTGCCATGCACTGTGATAAGTATTGGATATTTTTTAAAAAAGACAAAAATTAAAGTCCCTGTTTTCAAGAAGTTCAAAATCTAATGTAGGAGAATGTATACAATTATGTTCCCAAAAAGACATATAGTTATGTATGTATATTTATATACATGTGTACATTCATGTATATATGTATCTATAAATGTGTATTATATATATATGTATAAATTGGAGATGGTCATTGGAGGAAAACACTAATATTAAGAGGGATCAGAAAAGACTTATTGAAAAACTTGAGATTTTAACTGGGACTTGAAGAAGCCAACAAAGACAGGAGGCAAAAAGGAACAGGGAATATTTCTAGGCATGGGAATCAGCTAGTAAAAATGCCTAGATTTGGGAGATAGAGTTTCTTGTGCTAGGAAAAGCAAAGAGGTCAGTGTTAATGTATTCTCCCACAGGTTATGTAGAAGGCAATTAGTTTAAGAATAAAGGAAAATTAGGAGAGTCAGCTTATAAATAGCTTTAAATGCCAAAAAGAGGAATGTTTGTATTTGATACAGGAGGTGAAAGGGAGGCACTAGATTTTAGTAATTAGAGGAAGTTATTTTGTCAGATCTATCAAGATATGTGGCCATAAGAAAATGGGCACATAGGTACATTCTTTAACTGCATGATAGCTTTTTAAAACTTGATTTGTAGATGTTGTAAATCACTATTGATCAGAGAAATTAAAACAACTTTGAGGGACCACTATATACCTCTTAGATTGGCTAAAAGACAGGAAAAGATAATGTTGGGAGGGATGTGGGAAACCTGAAACACTAATACATTGTTGGTAGAATTGTAAACTGATTCAACCATTCTGGAGAGCAATTTGGATCTGTCGAAAAAGCTATCAAACTGTGCATACCCTTTGATCCAGCAGTGTCTCTGCTGGGCTTTTATCCCAAAAAAATCATAACAAAGGGAAAAGGACCCACGTGTGCAAGAATGTTTGTGGCAGCCCTTTTTGTAGTGGCTAGAAACTGGAAGCTGAAGGGATGCCCATCAATTGGAGAATGGCCAAATAATTATGGTATATGAATGTCATGGAATATTATTGTTCTGTAAGAAATGACCAGCAGGATGATTTCAGGGAGACCTGGAGAGACTTACATGAACTGATGCTGAGTGAAGTGAATAGAATCAGGAGATCATTGTACACGGCAACAGCAAGATTATGCGATGATCGATTCTGATGGACATGGCTCTTATCAACAATGTGACAATTCAGGCCAGTTCCAATGGTCTTGTGATGAAGAGAGCTATCTACACCCAGAGAGAGACTTGTGGGAACTGAATGTGGATCACAACATAGTATTTTCACTTTTTTGTTTTTGTTTGCTTGCATTGTCTTTTCTTTCTCATTTTTTTTTTAATTTTTGATCTTTTTTTTGGTACAGCATGATTTTTCTTGTACAGCATAATAATTGTGGAAATAAGTGAAAAAGAATGGCAAATGCTTAACATATACTGGATTACTTGCTGTCTAGGGGAGTGGGTGGGAAGAAGGGAAGGAAAAATTTGGAACACCAAGATTTTGCAAGGGTGAATATTGAAAATTATCTATACATATGTTTTTAAAATAAACATCTTTAATAAAAATAAATAAAATTTGATTTGTGTTAGGAGGAAAATATGTAATGTTGAACCCTATGCCATTGAATCTGTCAGCATAATTACTCCACTTGGATATATCCAAGACCATACCTTATATCAGTAAAATTGTTATCATCATATATCTATGAAATGGAAATTATGCTTTTAAATTATACTTTCTTATACCTTTCATTTAAATGTCACACAATAAATATAAAAAGAATTGTTAATAGTAAGAACCAGGTATCTCCCTACAGGACCAACTCATATTATTTGCCTAATAAATATTCACTGAATGAGTGAAAAAGAATACAGAACACACCCTGCAATAGAGGTTAATTTGATGGTCCATTTGATTATTTAAAAACCGAAAATAGAAGGATTAATAAGTTTAGGTAGAGCTGAGGTTTTGAAGGTAATTGAATATGAGAAACATAGAAGATAAATTATACAAAAGACATAACTAGAAGCTTAAGTAGGAATGTATAGTAAATTCTTCTGACTGGCTTAAGTTTCATTGTGTCAAAAAACTGTATCTAATCCCACACAAAACACCATAGTTTCCAAAATGTATATTTCTGTTTCTACCAAGACATTTCTTTGAGCTAAAACCATTGTGGTAAAGTGGCCAAGGCACTGATCTCAGTCAGACAATATTGGTAGGGCCTGACTGTGGTACTTCATAACTCTATAACTATAAGCACATGTACTTCTACTTTCTACGATCAGCCTCTGTATCTGTAAAATGGAATAATATGATTTGCTCAATCTACTTCATAGCATTATTTTTTACAATTCAAGGTTTTATCCTTGAAGTTCAAGAACTATATGGATCGATAAGCTCAAAGTCTGACAGCCAAAATACTAATGTTTTCTTTAGCTTTACTGTGATTTGGTTTTTTGCTACCCTTTGCCATCTTTCCATTTGTTTGTTTTTTAACCAAACCTAAAATGCATAAGATAATAATTTCTAGCTACACAGAAATAAGACAACCAACACCTATAATTTATGATAAAATTTACTTCAAATTCTTGTTATTAAATAAGTTTAAGAAACTGTTGGAAATACATTGAAAATATATCTCAACCCACACGTCTAATTTTCTTGCAAAAAAAGTGTAATTGAGCAATTGAGGTAAAAAAAAAGAAAGGGGGTTAAAATACATGAATAAATGGAATTTTAACACTTTTTCATTTTTAAATCCTCAGTGACTCTCATACAGTAAGTGCTTAATAAATGCTTGTTCTAATGAATTAATCTTTTGCTACTGACTTACTGTTGTGATCAACTTCTGGTCATAAATCTCTTAAAGCTTTTAAAAATTCTATGAGTACTCCATTAATGTCTTCCTTTTAAATAAACTATTTCAATACTGAAATTAGTGAAAATATATAGTTACTCATATAAAAACTTCAAACAAAGCACCACCACCCCAGTCCATGTTCTTCATTAATTATCCCAGGGCCAAATTAGTGCAACAGCATTCGGACTTGGCATTGCCACTTCCTCCTTGGGGCTGATAGCAAGTGCCATAGTTTAAGGAACTGTTCACTAGATTTGGACCTCTCCTTCTACTTATTATCTGTGTGACCTCAGTCAAGTCATTAAATCCTGTGTCTGTTTCTTCTATCAAGAAGTGCTAAAATTATAATTCTATGGTCAGTCTACATAGCACTATTTTATTAGGTGCATAAGTCCAAAACTCTAAATTCTATTCTACTGTCTTCCTTTTCTCTTCCTACACATAACAATGGGATAGTAGGAAATGTGGATTAGGGGATATGAGTGTGGTTTTCAGATTTGGGGCATAATTTCTATTTTCTGGATCTCTTTTCCATCTATAAAATGAGGAGATTGAATTACCCCAGAAATCTATTTGTCCCTTGTAAATTCTCCTCACAGGAATCTCCTCTCTATATTAGACAGTGCCAGAGCCACCTTGAACTGATCCCCCGTTGTTGATTTTTAAATTTTCAGTGTCAGCATTTCCATTCTAGAAAAATGGCAAATGGTACAAATCAGGACTAAATTTATTGTTTTGTTGATTGTCAAGGATTAAGAAAGTGATGGAGAAAACATTAATAGTAACAAATTAAACATTAAAATATGTTATATGTACATTTTCCCTAGAACATCAATTTTAAACATTTACCAGCACACTTCTGCCTCTTCCCACCAGACCTTGGGGAAATTAATCCATTCATATTTAAAACTCACCCCATGTACTCAGTCTGTCTTGATTGGCGACTGAATGAAAATTGCCTTTCTTAACACAAATTTAGGAAAGTTCAGAATACCAATAATCCAGCACAAATTGATGGGTTCACAAAAAAAAAAAAAAAAAAAAAAAAAACAGCAAACCAAGCCAGTTTTACTGAAGGGAGACAAATAAAGCATTCAGGGAAAATGAAGGAAACAATATCAATTAGCATTCATGTAGAACTTGACACTCTTCTGGGGCCCCAGAGTGAATGGGCCTCCCTCTCTTCAAAATGCTAAAGTTTGATAGTTTTTATAGGGTTTATATTTGGGTCTAAAGGGACCAGATCTTGAGGGAAGCAAGTGAGGATTCTGGACCTGGGAAGTGAAGCTGGTTCATGCTAGTAAGGAAAGGGAATGAATCCTGTGAAACTGAAGTCTACATAAAACCTATCCTCTGACCAGAGGGAATAAAAACTAAACTTTTACTACTAGCTCTATTCTGCCATTGGACTCAGTTTCCCTATCAGGAGTTTTTGACCCAGGTGTCTTCATGTATTGGGGGAGGTCACAGTATTTACTGTATCTAGCTGATCCAAGGCCACCCTTAACCTTTCCATCCAGAAGTCTATGACATTTGCATGACATTAAACTTCTACCTCTTACACTAGATACAGTAATCAAATCATCAGGATTCTGTCAATCGATTTCTCTATGGATCCACTCACTATATCTGTGACCTTGCCTTTCCTGGACACCTGTCCTCATATGTCCCCATATAATTTTCCCTTATAGAACATAGGCTCTCTTAGGGTACGTAATGTCTCATTTTTTAAAATCCAGCATTTAACATAGTGCCTTACACATCATCAGTAATTAGTGAAGATATTTTTCCAACTCTGAGGTACCATCTCACACCTCTCAGATGATAGGAAAAGAGAGTAGTAAATGTTGAAGAGCATATATGAGAAAACTGGAACACTGATACATTGTTGGTGGATATGTGAACTGGCCCAGGCATCCTGGAGAGCTATTTGGAATTTTCCCAAAAGAGCTATCAAACTATGCACACTCTTTGATCCAATAGTGTCACTACTGGGTCTATATCCCAAAGGGATCGTTTAAAATAACCCTGTGTGCAAAAGTGTGAAGCAGCAATTTTTGTGGTAGCAAGAATTGGAAATTGAGTGGATGCCCATCATTTGAGGAATGGTTGAATAGTATTTTAAAATAGTGAAATGTTATTGTTCTGTAAAAAATGATGAGCAGGTTGATTTTAGAATTACCTGGAAACACTCACATGAACTGACGCTGAATGAGATGAGCAGAATTAAGAGAATATTGTACAGAATAACAGCAAGATTATGTAATGATCATCTATGATAGACTTAGCACTTCTTAGCAATACAATGATCCAAGATGATTTGAATAGACTTTGAGTGGAAAATACCATGCTCATTCAAAGAGAGACCTATGAAACTCAACACAGATTGAAGCATACTGTTTTTAACAGGGCTTTGTTTTATTTTGTTTTGTTTCCTTTTTTTCTCATGGTTTCCTCTTTGATTTTTTTTTGTTCCAACATGACTCATGTAGAAATATGTTTAAAATAATTGTACATGTAAAATCTATATCAGATTTCTTGCTGTCTTGGGAAGGGGAGAAGTAAGGGAGAGATGGAGAAAAAATTCAGAACTCAAAAACTTACAAAAAGGAATTTTTAAAACTATCTTTATATGTAATTAGAAAAACAAAACACCATTGAAATTTAAAAAAAAAACTAAATATGTTTTTTTTTATTCAATCATGTAAATATGTTCACCTTCCACCTCCTCCTGCCTGGAATGCTCTTTCTCCTCTGTGACTACCTGCATTCTGCCTGTTTTTCGGGGTCTAGAATCAACTATCACTTAGTAAAAATTGCCCTTCATTTTGAGACTTGGCAACAATTCCAAACAGACAAGGAGAAGCAAAAGCTTTGGATTCAATCATAAGACCGGAGGAGGCCTGGCAGGTACTCTAAGTTAAGGAGGCCAGAGGGCAAGTCCAAGCAATTTAGTGCAAGCAGAGAGAAAGAGAAAGCTTTGTGGATCTATGCAAGGAAGAATTCCAGAGTCTGGAATGGCCAAGTAGAGAGAATCAGGAATCTAGGCTAGCACAGAGGGAGGCAACATAGGAGAATAAAAAATGTGTATCCAGGGATCTGAGTGCTGTTTACAACTGTGAAAAGTTTGAGAATCACTTCTATTCTTGAAATCTCAGCTTCTTTCTTCATCTAACAAATAAGACAGCCTATGCTTTCTCAAAGTTCTGTTTTGCCTTTTAGCTATGAATCTCTTAATACATAAAATAAGGTCTGGACCTCTGGCTTTGTTGGCATAGAAAATTTCTCTGTCAATACAACTACAGGAAGAGATGGGAATAAAATAATAATTTACTAAGCACTTACTATGTGCCAAGCACTGTGCTAAATGCTTTAAAAAATATCTCATTTGATCGACATTTGATGTGTCTGATATACATTGTAGTTTATAGTGTAAAAGTAGTTGTCTAGGACAGTATTCACCACATTTTCTTTGTTTAATATATTTATTATCATTCATAGTGATTATTTTTAAATGACATAGATATGTACATATGTATGTTATTTACATATATTGCATACTACTAATAATATGCATCATAAATCTACACTAAAAATTTAAAAGGATTAAAATGAAGATGAAATAAATATTTGATCCTAGAATCATGGCAATCAATCCTGCACTTTGGCAAAATTACTTTGGCAGTTTTGTAAATGATTGACTAGAGATAAAGTGGACTTCAGGCAGGGACTCCATGTAAAAGGCTATTTTGGTAGTCCATTATAGAAGTAATCAATCCTAAACTAGGGAAGTAGTCATGTGAGTAAAGAGGAGACAATGTAAGAGAGAAAAAGGCAGAACCTGTAAGTTTTGTCAATGGATTTGCCTTGTAGGGGATGAGTAAGGAGTCTAAGATACTAAGGATATAAGAACATGAGAAGCTAGAAGAGCTGTCTGGAAAAGAAGGGCTTTGGGGAAAAGGAGAGTGATAAGGCAATATGATTGCAGACCACAAGCTATCTATCTATTGCCAACTCCTTTGTGACTTACTATCCCATCCAAAAAGCAAAGGTGAGAGGAAAGGTCTTGATAACTGCCACGGGGCAAAATCCAACATCCATAAGCTGATCTGAGAGTCAGAAAACCATTAGCTGTAAATGCCTGAAACCACTGAAGAAGTAACAACTAGCTCAAAAGGAAAAAGGCAGAAACTTGTCCAGAGGTAAAAAAAAAAGAAATGAAGAGAGATGGGAGAAGTTGGGTGATTAAGAGAGTCATAATTATATTGTAGATAAAGCCAGCATTTGTAATTGTATGTAGTGATGCTCATAATTGTTTAACAACCTTTTCTTTAGAAAAAATTAATATGAACAGCATACTTTTGAGTTTAACATTGTCTCTAACACTTTCTTAAGTCCAGACAAACTAACAAACAATAAATCAAGCCCGGATTTCATTTTCTGGTTTCCAAAGTGTAAATTCTGGCACTGAAAATTTATCAACTCCAGACAACAGGAATAAGCTTGCTCTAGCACACTTTTGCATCACTGGACTCCCATAAGTTCACTACAAGAAGTCCTAACTACCTTGGAGACCATTAGCCTATGGTACTGAACTGGAAAGTGATTTACATATTTGGGGGTAATATAGCCAATGTATCTAAGAGGCAAGATTTGAATCCAGTTATTCCTGACTCTGAAGCCATCCCCTTAGTTTCACCACTTTCTTGTGATGGTGCATACTAAATGCTTAAGAAGTGCTTTTGGACTGATTGCTTACCTGTCAGCCTCCTACTTATAGTGGACATTCCCTCTCTGTGAATATTCTCTCCTCCTTTGGATTCTCTAGTATTAAGTTCATTAGGTTTTTCTACCACTATTCTGACTTGGTGTCCTTCACTGACTCCTCCTGTCTTATCTATGTCCTTAATTCCCTCTGTTCTCTCTTACTTAAGGACTTATCTGTTAACATGAATTTAAATATCACATTTCATTGAATCCCTTTAAGCCGTATTTCCCTCTTGAAGTCCAGATCCACATTTACAACTGCCTTCTGGAAAATTCCCTAGGTAAATTAATTTTGGCAATACCTGTGATTAGGCACATCCCTTCATCAGTGCAATAGCTGTCTTTGTTGAAGAACAGCAAAGGTCTACATTTTGGGACAGGTGATAATAATTATAGCCCAAGGCAGATAATTACAGCACATAGAAAAAGCCACATCAGAAGTTCATCACCACTAATTTGTAAGCAACTCCATTGATTCTGGAGATACAAGAGTTATTATGGTACATCTGGGATATATTTCATGCACAACTGGCATGATGGAGCTGATAGTTTTTATCCCCCATTGAGGGAAAATCTTTTTTCATTGATGTGAGTTCTTCTCGTGATTCCCTAAAGTCTCTTCCTTTGGAAATCAACCACAGGAATCAAGTTGCAATTATATATAATCTCTAGAAGTGAAGATAACTGAAAAGACTTCCGTCATTGGCATGTGTCAGTAGTCATAGAACTAAAATAAGAACCTGTTTTAAGAAGAAATTCAACCCCAACCAAGTCCTCATGTATAGTGAATTTTCTTTGATCTAAATTCTTTTTCCATGAATTTTCTCCAGTTCTTCCAGGCAACTCCACAAGTTTCTCTGTGTCATTTTCTGAATGCCCAATTTTCATAATTTTGAAAATTGTTGGTGTTCCATGTCTCTCAACCATACAATAACACTAGTAGCATATTAGTATTAAAATGATGGCTTTTGTTTCTGGGAGAAATTTGTGGTCATTAAATGAATTTAACAGCTTACTGAAGTCAAACTATCTTTCTTCGGTTGAATACTGAGCCTAATTTACCCATCTGAAATGTCTGTATACTTGTGCATGTGTGTAATTATACAATATACTCACACATACATGTATGTATTTCTAAATGATAGATGGGCTCCATAAGTTATTCATCTAACTGCATGTCATAATCGAGATAAAAAGAGGTGCTTAATCTGGGGACCATTGACCAGCAAAGGTTTTATAAATGGATTTCAAAGAGTTGTGGAACTTGAGATAAAAATTACTTTATTTTCCAATTTTATTTTTTATTTTACAGATTTACTCTAATTACTTTATTTTCACTAATCATTAATTTCCTAATACTATGCGTTTTATTTTATATTTAAAAATATTATTCTGAGAAGTATTCTGTAAGAAATAAAGGTTATCTGAGGCAGTTTTGAGCATTATCAATGTATTAACAATGCTAGTAATTGCCAATAATTTGGATCCAAAACTCCTCAGCAACCAAAGATATTCATGGCAGAATACAGAGCATTCTGATGATCTAAAAAAGAAAAGGACTAATCAAAGTACATATTCATGAGACCAATACATATTCATGATACTGATGCATATTCATAGATTTACCAAATAGAGAAGTAGGTTGATTTTAACATTAGGGATGTGAGTGTTTCCATTGTCATGTGACTAAATCAAAGTTTAGCTTTCTCATTGGTTTGGGTGATTAATGAAGCAATTCAATATCTTCTGAGAGCATCATGGAGTATTTTGCAAGTTTTCATGAGACTAAATGAGGAATTACTATTTACAAAAAGGATAACTAACACACACAAAGAAGGGGAAGTCTTACAAAACAAGGAACATAGGCTCACAAAGAATGGAGAAGTTAACTCTAACAAGTTACTAATTAAATGCTAGCTTAATTTAACTTTAATAATTCATAGCAGATCTTAACTAAAAATCAAGTCTGATTATACTGATTGAACACAATTCCCAGTTTGCATTTCTCATCAAGGATTCATAGTTTTCATCAGATTGACCAAGGGGTTCATGATAGAAAAAAAAATTAAGAATGCCTGGTCTAGACAATAAGTATTCTTCATCATTTTTTCCCTGACAGTTCCTTGAGATCAGAACCATGTTTTTTGTGGATTTTTTTTGTTTTTTTTTCTTTTCCCCTTTCCTGCATTCCCCAGTGTTTAAGCACAGTCACTGGCACTTAGTAAGCACTTAATAAATATTTGAATGACTGGCTAGAAATAGGTGTTTTCAGTAGCACAAATCTATTCCAGAAGGCTCTGCAATAGCCTGGGGCTTATGGCTTTGTTGCTGTCATTCATATCTGGGTCCAGTGGCAAGATATAGATCAGGATGGCTGGATATGGTGCTGGATGCAGTGGCTTTTTCAGGCTATGGTCTTTTACAAGTCTCATTTTGACTGAGGCAATACTTAAGCAGTGATTAAAGTTAGGTAAGAAAGAAATGAAGCATAGAACACCTTTTTTTTTAAAACCTAGGCATAGATAGATAGATAGATAGATAGATAGATAGATAGATAGATAGATAGATAGATAGATAGATAGATAGATA
>JAJPUD010009491.1:11866-74108 GCA_023553655.1 Myrmecobius fasciatus
ATAGATAGATAGATAGATAGATAGATAGATAGATAGATAGATAGATAAAAGAGGAATCAATTTGAAAGAGGAAGATTCTCAGGATTTCTATCCAAAACAACATTTGCTATTTACATACACTTTGAGGCATTCGGGGCCAAAACAAAGATCAAATAGACTTGTTCTGGGATCTTTTTTTGGCCACCCAATGGAAGCCAGAGTGATTTAAGGTTAAGGTATGGTCCCTAAGGGAAAAAAATAGCCCATGAACCCCAAGAAAGGAAGGAATAAAGGGAGGAAGGACAGGAAGGAAGAAGTTTTGTTAGCTGGTCCCTCAGTAGGACAACTCCTACTCACAGAGGTTATTGTTTCCTTCATTTTTGAATATTACCATGACATCAGGGAGGTGATTCCTTGACATGCAACTGAAGTGGATTTGAGTGAGGGAGGGCTATGCAAAGTCACCAGTTTCACTTTTTCTTCCAAAATCATCTACATCCAGGGGCAAGATATAGATCAAAATGACTGGAGATAGTATATAGAATAAGTAAAAATATCTTCTCTATCCAGGTACAAGGTAAGTTTTATAGTAAGTAGAATAGAAATGTTGCTTTTGGAAATATAGAGACAGATAGACAAGAGAGAGACAGAGACAGAGACAGAGATACAGAAAGACAGAGAGGAAGTTTTTCTTTTCCAGTTCTGCCTTTATTTTTGGGAGATACAATTTTTCTGAATTTAAATTTATATATTCAAAATAACTGTAAATAGCATATTATGTGGAGAACAGCTAGATGGGACAGAGAGCTGACCCTGAAATCAAGAGGACCTGAATTCAAAACCAGCATTTGCACTTGAAACTTCTTTGCTGTGTGATTCTGAACATTTCACTTAATTCCATTTGCCTCAGCCAAAATGGTGATAATAAAAATAATATATGAGTAATCAAGGCTTTATTTTTTAAGCAAATGAAAGTTCTGTATTGAAATACATTCTAGTTGGGCTACTGGTTATATGGTATAAGACTAAATATAAGATAATCACAAGCTATAATAAACATCATTTCTTCAGCTAATAGATTGTGAAAATTTCATCTTCATTTCATCAAAATAAAAAAAAATCATCTGTGATATAGTAAAGTTCTTTAAAAAATAGTTCCTCCATCTCATTTTTTGTTAGAAATCACATATTTTCTTCTCATAGTAATTTCCATATTGTAAAGGATTGCCTTGGATTCTAGCAACAGAGACTAGACTTGATTCCATCATGGGACAAGCATAATTTAATTCACCTAAGCCTAATAGGTAAATAGCTCTAAATCAAGCTTTAGCATTATCCTGCTTTGTACTTATACTAACCTTTGTTTGGCTGTCAAACATGGCTCTTTATGTTGGTAAATCTTTTAAAGAATCTTGAATAGCTTTGTTGTATGCATGGGAGATCCTGTGTAGCAATGTATCCAGGATCCTTCAGTCCATCCATTCATTAACCAACAGACATTTAAGTGTCTGTCACGTGCCAGACACTGTGCCAGAATCTGAGATACAGATACAAAGATACAATCTCTACTCACCACAAGCTTACATTCTAATGGAGGAGATAACAAATACAAATAAAATTATATACAGAATAAATTTAATAAATTTATAGTAAGTAAATTCAAAATAATTTTGGATTGAGGGTATTTCAAAAGTTGGGATAAAAAAGGCCTCTTCCAGAAGATAGTGTCTGAACTGTGTCTTAACAAAAGAGAAGAACTTGATGAAATCAGCATTTAGGAGCAGGAACAGATGTGGAAGATATTGTAGGTAGAAATAGCTACATTTGACAACTGATTAGATATGTTGGCAAGATGTTCAGGACAAGTCTATGGTTATCAATTCAAGATACTAGATCATATCTGGTCCCTCTGATGGAAATAGAGAAGTCTATAAGAAGAAAAAGATTTAGGGGGAAAAGTAAGAGTTTGCTTTGAAATATGTTAAGTTTAAGATGACTCTTAAATATTCATTTTCAAATGTCCAAATGGCAAATGATGATCCAAACACTCCTCTCTGTTTCTACTCTCTACCTTCCTAGTTCCAATCTACATTGTCTCAGTCACTGCAAACATTACTCATCCATCTCTTTGCCTTCATTCTCTACAGTCTTTTAGAGGATTATTGCTGGTTAATCTTCCTAAAACTCACAAAACTATCATATTATTCTGCTCTACATGAAAGTCTAGGTGTCCATATTTACTTTAGTGTTTTGTTGTTATCATTTGTTGGCTTGAGCTTTGGTCTCTCTATCTCTCCCAAGTTGGAAGTACAGAAATAATTTATTAGCTCAATCCCACTACTGATTGTCATGGGAATCTGACCTGCTGTATTTATGACCCTGGATGGTTGGCCAGGTGCCCTGACCCCCTCCAAAGGGAACCACATTGGTGGCAGACTTAATAGACAACTTAGTAAAATGCAGCTCAGAACTCCAAAGCTTGAGTGATTCAACAAGCCTCAACCTCATGAGTAGCAGGAGCAATAATCACATACCAGTAAGACCAGGCTAAGCAGGTTTTTTAAAATGTGTCTTGAGAAAAGGCTTGGCCCCAAAAAAGAAACATTAAAAGAAACCTTTCCCAGTATTTTCCAGATAATGGGTCTAAGAATGTGGGATTCTGAATCATTTTTTTAAATATTAATAAATTTTGCTGACTTTTTCTTTTCCAAAAAAAATCAATAAAATGTGTCTTGAGGAAATATTGTGCCTTTGAATTTGCATAGATACCATTTCATTGCTATAGATATTATACTAGAATTAAATGATGTGCAAGAGTGAGTTACAAAGTCTCCAGATGCTGAAATACAAAGAGAATATAGTTTCTTTTTTTATAAAAAGAAATAAGGGATACAGAGCAAAGGAAAGAGAACCAGAGAAACAGTTTACACAATGGCCATAATGATGGCAAACAAAACCAACATCAAAGAAATCAGCACTCATTTCAATTCAGTGATCAATCATAATTTATCTTCAGAAGGCTGATAATGAAACAAATTTTTCTCGTGTCAATTGGAAAGATGTGGGCTGTCAGTGAGAAATGAGCTATCATAATCAGACATGGCCAAGGGGTAGGTTTGTTAGACTTAACTGTACTTTGTTAGTTCAAAAGTAGGGGAGGGGGGAGAATCATTGGGAAGTAATATAAATGTAAGTAAAGAGCACCCATAAAACATCTTTTTTAAGGACCATGGGGTGATGTCTTTGATTATGAATTTGTCTCCTCTGCTGCCAAGCCAGATGCTTAACATAATCTCTCTCCAGCTGGTATTTATTCACCCGTCTGGGATGCAAAGAATAATGACATACCAGAGGCAAAAGGGCATTCCATATACTGCTTTCCAGTCCCTGTGCCCATGGGACAGCCCAGCATGTAATCAGTGGCCTGTGACCTGATCTGAGGGGAAGGGGGATAGGCTTCATTCTAGCTATAAACATTTTCATTGTATTCTTAAACAAGAGATGAACTGCAGCAGAACACATGGGACCATTCATACTCAATTCCCACAGAATTAGAGTGCAGAACTGGACTGCTCTTTTCAGAAAAATGTACTTGGGGTAGTGAGATGGGGGGAGGAGGGAGCAAATGTTGACTTCAATTTTAAATACTCCCTGAGGCCTGAAATAAGAGGACACAGAACAAGATCTCTTGTTCTCTAGCAATAGTTGAGCCAACTGAACTGTGTACATGCAGCCTAACTACATAAGGTACCTTAGGAACCAAACAATGTCCGATGTCTCAGAGCTAAAGAAAATGTTGGCATAGCTTGCCAAGCCACAGCTGTCTCCATTTCATTCAGTGGTTATTCTCCCACTCTGGAGCCCACTTTGCCTTTTGAAATGCAGCAGAGATTTGCTTCAGCATGTGATTAGGCCAACTGTCTAGTCAAGGCTTCTTTTCCTCAGCTTTCTGTCTAAAAATCGTGAGAGATTTTTGACAAGTGCTGATTTTTAAACTCTATAAATTACTCCCCCAGCCCCCACCCCAGAATGGTGAAAATGTGCTGTATTTTTATCAGTTGTGTGTTCAATTTGGCTCATGGGGGCGAAAATGTAGTCTTCAAGAGTTTTTTTTTTTAAACCCAGCTTATTTCTCTCTCACCACCACTGAAATAAGATTTCTGTCATTTTTTTTTGAGAGAGAAAGAAGGATAGAAAGAAAGAAAGAAAGAAAGAAAGAAAGAAAGAAAGAAAGAAAGAAAAGAAAGAAAGAAAGAAAGAAAGAAAGAAGGAAGGAAAGAAAGATGAAACAAAATAAGGAAGGAAGAAAGGAAGGAAGAAAGGAAGAAAGAAAAGGAGGAAGGAAGAAAAGAAGGAAGGAAAGAAGGAAGGAAGGAAGGAAGGAAAAAAGGAAGGAAGGAAGGAAGGAAGGAAGGAAGGAAGGAAGGAAGGAAGGAAGGAAGGAAGGAAGGAAGGAAGAGAGAAGTAAAGAAAAGGAGAGAAAGAAAAAATCATGCAATAGATAGATATAGAGATACATATTTATTGTTGTTGCAATGCATGTAGTCTTTAAGGTTCTCCCACTTTCTGACATCAGCTTTTAATCATCTGGGGACCCGCAAACCAAAGCATTTTTTTCCTTTTCTTTTTTATTTTTAACTTTTAATTCCAAATTTGTTTTCTCTCTTCAATTCCTCCCTCTCTCATTGAAAAGGCAAGATATACAATGCCCATTATACCTATGAAGGCATGCAAAATATATTTCCAATCTGTACTCAGTTTATCAATCTGTCTCTAGAAGTGGAAGACATTTTTTTCTCATAAATCTTTTAGAATTGTCCAAGATCAATGTATTAAAAATTTAATAGACATATCTGAATGGGACAATACATGCATAAGTTAAAGCAATACTCAGAACCATCTTTAAAAGCCCAGATGTACAGAGAGAAAGAAAACTTTCTGTTGCACATTTCATGGAAATCTTGCCACCTGGGAAAAAATAGTAATCTGGCTATATTGTTTTTCCTCCACAAAGTAGCTACTCCAAGGTCAGACTCAAAAAAAAAAAAAAAAAAAAAAAAAAAAAAAAACAGTGCACCACAGCTGTGTGTAGGAGCTTAAATATAATATTATAGCCCAGCTTGCTCTACCATTTATGGGGGGGGAGAAAGATTGCCATGGAGTCCAAGGTATTATAAGAAAAGTAACTATCAGGGCCTTCTGGCTATAATGGAAAAGTCTAAGATTTTTTTTAAAATGGGAATTATTGCAAGAGATATATAACTTCATTGCTCAAGGTACCCCTTTTACTGACCCAAATCATGACGTGAAGATAGCACTTCATGAATTGCTATAGCCATTATCATTACCAATATCATCAGAACAATAATAATAAATTTGAGTTGTCGATGGTGATTACCCTTTTAGTGATAGTCATTTCAGAATTTGCTCTGATAAACTATAAACAGTCTAATACCAGGCCTGTGTTAGTCTTTCCAGCTCAGTAAAACCTAACAGGGCTTGTTTTCTGTGGGCCTAGCCTTAAAAAACCCAGGACCACCTACATTCCAGAGTGAGCCTTCAGAAAACTTTAGTGGAAAAAAATGAAATGAAGATTTTTCTTTAAATGGGAAAAAATAAGGTTCTGTCCTTCCCACACCAAAATCACAATCTGGTGGTGTGACTGAGGCATGAACTTGAATGGATAAAGGGACAGAGTTGTTTTTTGTTTTGTTTTGTTTTGTCTCTTTTTTTTTTTTCCTCTTGTAGGAGATAAGACTAGAGATGAGAAAGCAGGGAAGGATAGAAACAGCACCTGACTTCAAATAGTGTTGTAGAAGTACTTATGTTCTGTTTTACTTCAGAGCACTGACCTTGGGGCTATGATTGTGGGTAGAACCAGCAAGATGATACATTTAGGACTGATATAAAGAAAAACTTTATAACAATTAGAACTGCCTAAAAATGTCATAAGCTACTTCAGAAGATAGTGGGCTGCATCTAGGTTATTACAATAAAATAGCACAACTTATCTAGAGAGACATGAAATGTATACATAAATGAACTTTCCAAGTAGTACTTTGTGTCAAAGCTTTTAAAAAACATTAAATATTTTTTTATGGTACACTCCCTAAAGCTTCTTAAAGTGAGTATACTTAATATATTCTTTTTTATTTTTAACTTTTAATTCCAAATTTGTTCACTCTCCTCCCTCTCTCATTGAAAAGGCAAGATATAAAATGCCCATTATACCTATGAAAGCATGCAAAATATATTTCCAATCTGTACTCAGTTTATCAATCTGTCTCTAGAAGTGGAAGACATTTTTTCTCATAAATCTTTTAGAATTATCCAAGATCAATGTATTAAAAATTTAATCTTTTTGGATGGCATAAGGTCTTTATAATTAAGCACATCAATTATGATACAGCTTAGCATAGTGAAAAGATCCTGATACATCTAATTAGAACACCTTAATAAAAGTTCTGGCACTTTATGCCATGTGACACTGAACAAGTCAATTAACCTCTCTGAGCTTCATTTTTTCTATTCTATACAGTCAATGGAGGTGGATGAAATGGCCTCTAAGGTCTTTTCCAACTCTAAATCTATAATCCAATATCTGGTCTTTTTAAAAAAAATTTTGGTTGACACAAGTCTTTATAAAAAGTATCGCTGAGCTTCAAGAGGAAGAAAATAATAGTTATTATTCATTATTATTAATAGTTAAAATTTATATGGCACTTCCTACATATTAGGCATTCATTAGGTAGTTACCAATATTTCATTGATCCTCACAACAACCTTCCATTTTATGGAAAGGAAAAAATTGAGACAAAATAGAGGTAATATGACTTATCCAGGGTCGTACAACTGGTAAGTGTCTATGGATTTGAACTCAAATCTATCCTAACTTGGTGGTATATCCATTGCAACCCCTATTTAAGGTCTAGTTCTTCTAGTTAGTTGACATATGACATTAAGCAAGTTAATTAATTTTTCCTAGTGTCAGTTCTATAAATATATTTATTTAAATTAAATTATAATAATGTATAAAATTAGTATGATCATATTTATAATCTACATCACCAACTCATTATGATGAAAGCATTTTAATTATTATTGGTTATTGTACTAGACAGCGATATACTATGAGAATGTCAAGGTATATGATGATAGATATTTGTACTTAGAATTACACAGCTTCAAATTGATGTACTTTTTAAAATTTGGAGTTTTTTCCTATTTTCTATCTTGTACTACAGCTTTTAGCTATTACTTCTTTAATGCCCTATATCAGCATACCTGCCTTTAGAAACATTAAACCCAATCCTTTTTTTTGTAAACTTTCTCAGCTTCCAACATTGTGAGCTGGGAAACCAAATATTCAATTGCTAGAATTGTTTTAAAAATAAGGGGGGAAAGATCCCCTTAAATAATGTCAAAAGAGATTTATCTCTGAATATGATACAGGAACTCTAATAGTTGACCATTCTGATTCATTATTTTGGTATTTTGAGGTAATAAAGAGAAATATTTTTCACTTGTTTTTACTTATTTGCTGGCTCTCAGATATGCTCCAGACAACTGATTTTATTGAATCAGTAGTGTCTCAAAGAATGAGATGTTACTTTTTTTAAAAAAGTGATTTAAAAGCCCAATTTAAAGTAAAAATTATAGGATCTCATAGTTGGAAAAAATCTTAGAGGCTATCTAATTCAATCTACACCAGAATAAGATTCTCTTGTTGACAACAAAGCCAAGAAGTGGTCATCCAACCTCTGTTTGAAAATTTCTGGTGAATGAATATATATTTCCAATAGAAGCACATCTCTTATATAAGAACTCTAAATTTTGAAAAAGTGTTTCCTTATATAGCAAGTCTAAATTTCCTTTATGCAATTTTCAAGTTTTATTTGTATCTTCTTTCTATAGCCAAGTCTATTCACTCTCCCTCCAAAAAAATCTTTCAAATAATTAAAGACATTTATCACGTCCTCTTCTACATCTCTAGATGCTTTACCTAACCCATAGAGAGCATGCTCTTGAAACTTTTCAGAGGCATGTATGCTGGAGCCAACTGGAACTGACTCATGAGATCTGATTCTTAAATTTTCAATTTGAGTCTTTACATCTCAGAAATTGGCAATTTCCACAAATGAGAACTTGATATACTCATCATTAAGGATTCAGATGAAACTTAAAAATTATTTCTTGTATTATTTTTTTCACTACCCTGGGTCCTACTGCTTGCCTACTTCTGGACATTTTCGAGATTATCAGCAGTCTTTTGAAAATATGCTGCCCAGGGCTACACACAATAGTCTAGATGTGTTCTGACTAGGGAAACATACAGCAATACTAATTGTTCCCTAGTCCTCGAAACTACATGATCCTTAATACAGGCTAAAACCATGCTAGACTTCTTGGCTGCCATATTGTACTGCTTATTCATTTAACATGCAGTCAACAAAAAGCTTTAAATCTTTTTTCCCCCCAGAGTTTCTGTCTGAGTATGCTGAGTATACTGTTGTGAAATTGAGGTTTTTATTTTAACCCAAGTGTAAGACGATACATTTATCCTTACCAATATCATTTTGTTAGTTTGGGTCCAGTATGTTAGCTTTTAGAACTTACTAGATTCTATATCTATCACCTAGTGTCTTAGCTTTCTCTCCAAGTCTTATGTCATCTGCACTGACATTACTATGTCAAGTTTAACTTCATCCACATTATCATTAAGAATGTTAAATAGCCAACCAAAAATAGATAACTGAGGCATTCTATGGGAGATTTCCTTCTTAACTTAAATGAACAAAATTAATGACAACTCTTTGGATTTGATTCCTTCACCCAGTTCCAAATATGCCTAACTGAATTATTATCTAACCCATATCTATTTTTTTTCTGAAAGAATAGTATGGAATTGCCAAAATTTTGCTAAATTTGAAGAAAGCTGAATATACAATAATTCCCTCATCTAACTAATAATCCTGACACAAAAGGAAATCCAGGATTTATTTTTAAATCCAGAAAAAAATAAGATAAGTTGTTGAAGAAAAGTCAATATTTTAACAATACTCCTACATCTTTGCTTCAAAGATCATGATTATTCCACAACTTGAGAATGCCTTCTCCTGAATATATGACTTTATGGAGGCTTTGGTCAAAACTATTCATTTCCTAAGTGACCAAGTTAGAAGTGGTGAGCTGTTATGAACTTAGCTAGTCTGGTTCATAGACAATAGATATAGAACTCATATCTTGGCCTATAACCAAAACCTTTTTAGATTTGTTAATATCTAAAGCTAAAATATTCACACCATTAGCATTGGTTTTAATAAATGGGGGTCACATTCTCATCATGATGAGGAATACAGAGGAACAAATCAATGGAATATTGTATTTCATAGTCAGCAACATTTCTAAAGGCAAATCATTTTCCATTAAACAAACAAGTCCAAATGTTTCCTTTAAAAATACAAAAAAAATGCTAATAGGTATAAACTATAGATTATTCCTTAAATAGTGGCATTTTCCTTTCCCCCTAAAAAAATGTACTCTCTGGAAAAACCTTTTTAGGTGGCCTTGAATGATTTAATAAGGATATCTTCACCTTAAGGGTTGATATAAAACTCCAGTGTCACTTGGCATAATTCTTTGTGACTAAAAATAAAAGTACCAAAATGAACATGGTCAGGAATGAGCCAAGGTGCTGCCAGGATACATTGATAGGCACGCTAACAACTCTCTAGCTTACCTCCTTTCTTATTTCTTTATCAGGAGATTTTACTTGGATGTCTAGATCAAATTCTATTACAGTAATTTCCTACCTCACTGCTGATCTCCTCCTTCACTTAGAATTGTCCTATATAATCAGCAGGATATGATGTCAATGTTCCTATTCACATGAACAGGATGATAGAGTTAAATTATTTCTACTATTTTGCTATTTTCACGATAACTCCATTTTATTAATGGCTGGTGAAATTCTCTTCCTGTAAGATGTTGAGAAGCTTCCAAACATTTAGCATTCAGTAATACAATTGCCATAGTTTCATAAAAGGGGAATTTGTTCCAAACATTCATTCTCCCAAGACTCTAAAATTAAAGCATGCACTAGAATTTTTGCAATTAATATTCTGAGCTACAAGTATATATTGATGAGTTTTAAAGTCCATGCAATTACTGTAATTTTTTCCCTTTGTAAATTATGAGATCATCAACAATATTCTGACTTTCTGACATTGAAATTCTTTCATTCAAGAAGCAGAATACTAGCATCTCTGCCTGATTCAATGAGCTGGAAGATTTGGGCGGATTTTGATGTCCTGGGTCTTTATCTCAGCACAATCATACATTATCTGCATAACCATGAAGCAGCTGGGAGCCTTAATTGATAGAGACTGTAATCCTGAAATCTGGAAGAATGGAGTTCAATTTAGCTTCAGGCATTTCCTAATTGTGAGAGCCTAAGCAAGTTACCATACTTCTGCCTCAGTTTGTTCAACTGTGAAATAGTGATCCCAAAGATGTTGTGATGTTTAAATCAGAAAAAAATATTAGTAAAGTGCCTATTTAGCATGCTTAGTGGCATGTAGTAGGCATTTAATAAAATGCTTATTTCCTTCCATGGACAGGTTACAACATTTTGGGTTATCCTTTTCCTGCTCTATAAAATGAATGGGTTAGATAAAATGAGTGCTAAGGTTCCTGTGACCTTTACAATCTTTATTTTAGCCCTTATTATACCATGGATTTTTCCTGTACCCTAGCACCTTTATTTCTTCAATATTAAAACTTCTTCTGGCTTTGCCTTTATTTGCCCTTTACATTGAGAGCATTGTTTGATTTCATAGGACAGTTTAGCAATGTGTCTATATCTAAGTCTTTTTTATTGAATACATCCCACTTGTCGTGGTCCCAGACATTTAAGAGCACAGCAACATCAATCAGACAATTACACAGTTTAACAGATGGTAAAACCTTTGAGGTTAAAGACCATGTCTTCTTTATGATCTGGAAAGTTCCACTAGTACCTAACAAACTCAATAAATATTGGTGCTAAAAGAGAGCTTGTAAACATAACTGTCCATGTCACCCTGAAGACATAAAATTATACACTTAGACTCTAAGACCCCCCAAGCAGTTTACAATGTAATTTAATTTGCTCTGTATACCACTTTGTATACTAGAGCATGTAGACTGACAAATTATAGAACTATACAACTGAATGAACCTTATTGGCCATCTGGTGTAATCCATACTATATATAAAAGGAACCCAGCATCACAGATCCAACAAGGGGCCACACTACCACATATGAGGAAGAACCCAAGTTGGCTATGGAGCAACAGTGGATAGAGTACTGGTCTTGAAGTCAGAAGGAACTAAATTCAAATCTGGCTTCAGACCTTTACTAGGTATTAATGTTTTAATTCCAATTGCCAAAAATAAAAATAAAAAAGGAACTGCCCCCTCCAGATGACTTATTCCACTTCTGGATAGCTCTAATTGCTAGGAAGTGTTTCCTGACATCAAGCCAAAAATATTCTCCTTGCAACCACTATTCATTGCTCCTGGTTCTGTCTTCTGGGGCCAAATGAGATAAATCCAGAGCCTTCTCCATATGGCAAGCTTTCAAATATTTTCGGATGGATTTGAAAGCCTAAAGCTTTCTATAGATGAAAATGTCAAATATCTATATACCTGGCATACATTCTGATCGACTGATAGCTGGCAGGTTCAATTCAGTGGTGAATAAAGATTGAGCATTCATTTACATGAGATATGTTAAACTAAGTCTATCACCAAGGGAAAAGGAAAACCACTATTTGAAAAACATCTCATCTATTTTATTCCAAGTCTTGAAAAGATAGATTAGTCACCTTAAAACATCATCCATTTAAACAAAATGAATCTTTCAAGAAGATTCCTTACTTGCCATATCTTTCTGCTGAGCTTAATCAAGTCTTTCAAATTTGTTACCAGCTTATAAGTAATCCAGGGAATGTGCTGATATGAATCAAACCACAGAGGAAGGAACTAAATTCATTAGAAATAAGCAGAGTTTTCTCATTATTAACACCATTTTTGCTTTCAGGAAGAAAAATGAAGGACATTAGCTCTGAGATTAAAAGCTTGGCCTTTAGCAATTCATTATTCATAAATAATACATCATGAATTATTCACCAATTTCATTTTAATAAAATAGGTAATAAAAGAGTGAGGACAACTGAAATGAACAGATGTTCCTGAAATTTGTATTTATTTGCTTCAAATTATACATTAAGCATTTAGATTAATCTGGGCTTCCTTATGTATAGGAAGAGAGGGCCACCCTCAATATAATATTTACAAGGCACCAAAAAGGTTGCTTGTAAAATATGTCTCACAATAGCCACCCATGTTGCTTGGAATTCCTACCATTACATTTATTCCTTTGGACTGAAATATTTAATTTCCAGAAATCCTCTATTGAAATTTCAAATATGTTACCTAAACAAATAATGTTTCAAACAAGGAGTTTTTTCCTGGTCCCTCCATCAAATTAAATCCTTACTGCATTTTCCACCTTTCACTCTGGAAATCTTAATCAAATCAATACCACCATTGATTCTCGAAATGTTAAACAACTTTCTTGTGGCTCAAGTCACTATCCCTGTATCTTATCATACCAAAATACACTTCCCTGACCACCACTCCCCTAGATCACAGGATCACACATCCTAGACTTAAAGCCAGAAAAACAATCTTAGAGATCAAGTCTAAGTTCATCATTTAAAGATGAAAAACAATTGGTGATCAAAGTGGTTAAGTGACTTATCTAGGATCACACAGCTATAAAGTATTTGAGGAAAGGGAACTAAGGGATATGAAAATAAATAGGAATGCTGAAGACAAACTTCAATCACCATTTTGCCAAGGGCAAGACTCATCAAGAAGCAGGCATCTCTTGAAAGTAATATATGAATCAATGCCTTGAAAACCTAGTACTAGAAGATCCAGTAATATCTTTCCTCCCATCTTTTCTTCCATTTAATATATTTGTCTTTTCATTGCTGCAGATAGACATTAAAATCAATCTACAGGTGAAACTGATCTTTTACTTCATTAAAATGTGATTGCTGATGTTATTAATATTGCTGTTTAATCATTATTTTTAAAAGGAAAAATGAGGAACACTTTAAGAGCAGCATACAGCATTCAGGCATGGAGTGGCATTTTTGTAAATGAAATGAACTCTTAATATCAATTTCACAAGTAAAACAAAAAGAAGTTTAAAAAGAGTAGCCCTTCTAAAATCATTTTAAAAATAAAGTTTAGGGATGATTATAGAAATGCTTACTTTATTCTTCAAAAATATTCAAAAGCAGTGAGACTCAATAATCATTTTCTTCCATTGTAAAATGAGAAGAAGAATAGTACCTACCTCATATTGTTGTTGTGAGGTTCAAATGAGATAATGTGTAAAGTTGTAAAAAAGCACTTAGCATAGTGCCTGGGACATAGTAGGCACTACACAAATGATTATTTCCTTCCTTTTCTAGATGCTTAGATTCTTCTATGTTAATATAAATGGGATATGAAGATAAGACATTAAGAAAGGGATGGGAACTAGCCTTGAGATCAGAACTGCGAGGAGGAGACATTACAAAAATCTGTTTAATCCATGATATTTTCTCTTTGATAGCAATGAAATAGGTCTAGACATTACTGTTGACATGAACTAGGTTCAAATATCTATTGTCATTCTAACAAAATCTGATGAAATATTTAATGGATCATAAATCTTGCTTCATTGTATATATGCTTCAAAAAATTGACAAATTAAATTTTTTTCTTCTCTGTCCCTAAAAAGAAAAAAAAACTCCTCTGTATATGTATGTATGTGTATAATTTCTAAATAATCAATCTAAGAATCACTTGGTTCCAAGTCCCAAGATATAATTTAAATCTCTCTTTTCTATAAAGAAAGGAGCTATGAATATAGTCAGATTTGAAATGAAATTTATTTCCAAAAGTTCTGAGAATACTCTGCTTTTGCTACAGGGTTTTTGGTAGAAATGACAGAGCATGCACTGTTTTTATAAATGATACTTTGGATCTACTCAGGACATTATTGAAGTGTTTTGAGTTTTTTTAGTGAATTCTAGATAAGCATTTGCCAGTATTGAGACAGTGACTATATTCTTTGGACATTTCTATTTTGAATGGAAGGTTTATTAACCCAAGGTTCCTCAAAACCTAGGAGGACAAAAGGCTCCCAAAACTAAGGTAAATTTTGGTCACTGTAATCATTAAGATCTTTCTTTATGGTGTCATTATAGAAATGGCCAATATATTATATCTGGGTCTCCTCTGCTGAACAAAGGAACCAACGTGAGCACCTTCATGATAAGGACGGTATTGTTTCTGATTTTATATTCTCAGTGCCTACTATAGTGCCTCACATATAACAAGTACAAAAAAAGATATTTGTTGAGTTTAATTGAACTGAAATTAATCAGTGTTAATACTAGTTTGATTTAAATTAGATTATGTAACCTTTGAAATTTTTGAAACTTCTGCAGTCAAGTATTTAGGCCAAACCAATACCAAAAAATTTTTAAAAGTACAAGAAAATAAATCTAGGGTATTAGGGGTACAAAAAACCAGCTCCTGCCCTCAAAGAGCTTACATTCTACTGGGTCCAGTTCAATATATATGTAGAAAGAGGAAAGTGGATACTGTGAAGGCAGAATAATTTCAGATACATTTCTACAGACTTTTGTAGAAGTTCTCAAATGTTCTCTATGTTTTAATACATTTGTCCCAACTTTTACATTAATAAAAAGCCTTCCAAAGTCACTGATTCATAGGCAATACTTTGGCTCCATGTGCATTGATGTAGGTGAGAAGAATCTTGGCTCTCTGTTCTATCACATCAATAAGTTTTTCAATTCCTTGTCGACCTCCTTGGCTTTCCCAATAAACTTTGTCAAGAAACAAGGATTGAAGGAGCTTCTCCCTTAAGTGCTGACTCTTCAGAACTGAAACTGCAGATTCAGGAAACCTGAAAACACAAAATGACATTTCAATCTAGCAATTTAGTTTTGAAAGATTATAACCTAGCCAATATCTTTGTCTATTTTTGATCTACCATAAATCATAGTACCTAATTGTATGTACCTAATTGTATGTAGCTTATAAAGCTACTTTGAGCTCCTTGGAGAAATTTATTGTCTAAGTGAATGCTGTTAACTGAAAGTTTGTTTCAATGAAATATTAATAATCCATGATTTGTGAAGTCCATAGATTTTCAACTAATTAAGCTGTAGCAAGAGAGTTAGACATATAAGAAGAAACTCTTGCAATCAAAGGAGGGGGAGAGGAAACTAATTTTTAAAAGAAACCCAATCTTCCTAAAGAGAGAAAAATGTTTTCTAAATACAAAAAGTAGGCATTTCTTATTCTTCAAAACAAACTGATTAATGAATCTATTCCATACATAAATCTTGAATTAATTACCTTTTAATTTTGCTTTTCAGTATACCAATGTGATTTTTAAAAAAGAATTTCCATTATAAATGCATTCATTGCATACAGAGAAAGAAACAGCTAAACTTAAGATGGATCATTTCTAATGATGAATTCTGATTACTATTATTTCTATGGGGCAAAATTTAAGGAGGAATTTAAGAAAGCCTATGAATTATGGAACATCCTTCATAATGAGCATACGCACTAAACGGAAATGCAGATACCTAAGTCTTCCTTCCCACAAAAGGATGACTTAGAGTACAAGAAGGAAGGAAACCGATTAAATGAGAAATCTTCAACCTTTCCACAAAAAAAATGAAAGAAGCAGATATCAATAAAGCATGCAGAAGGATTAAGATGGGATTTTGAAGAATATTACAAATATAGAATTACCTTAAATTCCAAAACCCATATTCTCCAGGGATTATATTTCAGAAGTGTCATTTAAATATACTAGCAGAAGACTGAACAAAAGTGACATTCAGGAGTGACTCTTCCTTGTCCCACATACCACAGTGAAAAGAATACTGGCCTAGGAGTATTTATTTCTCATTTAATCTAAGTTTTGGTTTTCTCATATCTAAAACATGGATAATCATACTCCAGTGTCTCTTGAAATGATTGTAAAGATCAAATATGATATGATAGATAGTAACAAATTCTAAAAATATGCATACATTTCCTTAATGCTTTATCATATACATGTAGAATTTATTTTGTGTATATATCATATATACATGTTTGATATAACATATATTTACATATTGTATATAATTGGTATAGATATATATGTTCATATATAATTTATATATGTTTGTGTGTTTGTATGTAACAAGATCAAGGGTAGCTTCAGGGGGTAACAGCAGTGTCCTAGAGTAAGCAGACTTGCTCCCAAAAGCTGATTGTGAAATTTATTATTTTATTGATTATCTAGACTTAAGAAAATGACAGACAAATATTATTAATGAAGATTAAATTTAAAAATACATCATGCATACCCTTTCCCCCTAAATACATGATCCTTAAATATTTACCAGCACATTTCTAGACAATGATATCAGTAGCTTCTTCAAAAATTCAAAATCTATAATTATGTCACTAGGAGTATTCCTTCAAGCAACATAGATTACAACTACTCTATAACTTAGAAGATAGTCTTCAAAAAGTATTTAAACTAAACAATTCATTACTCCATATCCGAAATGGGGATGAGATGATCCAAACATAAGTGGGATTATCAACATACAACAATGCCTTCTTTCAATGCCCATAGTTTGTAGACCCTACAAATAATAAAGTCTAAACAATAAAGACTATTTTATATATGACCAGAAAAGGTGATGGGTCCATCATATTTTTGTAGATTGAAACACGACAAAATTTCTCATATATGACACACTTTTCTCTACTCACATAGCTACCACCTTAATTCAGGCTCCCATTACCTGGACCACTGTGATGGCCAATCTCAGTTGGTCTTCTCAACACAAGTCTTTCCCTATTACAAGTCTGTCTTCCATATAGATGACAAAGTGTTGTTTTCTAAACACAGATCTGATTACATCACATATTTATTCAACAAACTACAGTGGTCCCCTGTTGCCTCTAGGATAAAATATAAGTTCCCTTATTTGTTTTTAAAGCCCTTTACAATCTGCCCTGACCTGATCTACCTTTCCATTCTTATTATCCATTACTCTTTCTCCTTCATCCCATGGTCCAGTCAAACTGGCTTCTCTCTGTTCCTCACATGACACTCCATTACCTCTCCAAAGCCTTTGTATTTGAACTCCCCAGTCCTAGAATAAAATTCTTCCTCATCTCCACTTCAAAGAAGTTCTCTTTTCTTTTTCCTTCAAGACAAAGCTGAAATACTATTTCCTGTAGAAAGCCTTCCCAGCAAGTTCTGGTGTCTCTCCTCAATTACCTTGAATTTGACTACCTTGTATTTTATGAAAGATATAAACAATACAAGTTATATATTTTCTATTTATTTTGTATATCCATACTGCATATATATATAAAACATATAATTCACACCTTCCAAAGCAGTATATAGGATTTTTAAAAGAATCATTCCATTCTTTTTGAGTCCCCAGTGCTTAAAGCACGTAATAGTTACTTTATAAATTTTGATCTGATCTGACATATTGGATGAAATGGGGTAAAAGGGCTGTCTTTTGCATTGGTGAAAGCAGTACTCATGCCAATGAAATCACTGACCTTTGAAAGTGACAATGTGTTAGTAGCTATGAGGTGCTAATGGAGATAATTCCTGCATATCTAGGTTTTGCTCTACTTAGTATTTCTTCCCAAGATCCAGTCTGCTCAGAGACACAAATTATATTTCTGTTAAAAGCAAAGCCTAAAGCTTAATTTCTCTCAGCTTTGCTACTTTTCAGCACTGCAAAAGAGTATGAGCTCATTATTATTATAATGCAAAAAACTTACTCTTTGATTCCTTCTAACAATTTGAAATTTAAATTATCTTCACTTCTGTCAAAGAAACCTTTATTGTCTATAAAGACCAAATGCCTTGGGTCATGCTTTCTTTGAACTATGTGTGTTAGCTCCACAGTGTCTTGGTTATCACATTTCAGTCTCACTCCCTTCTGACCACAGGCATCCTCCTTCCGAGGTCTGAATCCACAGCAGTTTACATCTAAGCGGTTGTAGATCTGAAAATACAAAGATTGAAAAAAAAATAAGCCAAGCTACTAAATGTCACCAACATTTATTAATGCCAGGAGAGTTTTAAAAGTGATCAGGCTATGCTTTATTAGGAAATAACTTGCCAAGATCAAAGAGAAGAAAATTAATTAAAGATAATTGTCAGAATAAATATACAATTTGGGACAGCATGGCCTTGGTAGAAGCCACATAGAATAGGGGATAGAGAGCTGGATTTGGAGTCAGGTCAACTCAGGATTTAAATACCAACTTGAATACCCTAGAAAAATCATTTATGCTCTATGAAACCATCTTTTCTCATCTACAAAGTTGAGATAATATAAATAATAATAATTGAGATAGCGATGATTATAGAGTTGTTTGTAAAATACTTTGTGAACCTTAAGAGCTCTCTATCAGTATTAACTATCTCCAAATTGTCCTACTATAAACAAGACGAGATCAATCAGTACAACTTGGTATAAAACCTTTACATACAAAGTTCCCATTGATATAACCCATAAATATGTAGACAGAAAAATATCTTTCTTTAGTTCTAGTAACAAAGGAACTGTAGTTCATAAAGCATAAAAATTTCAGTATAATTAAAACATAATAACAGTATTATCACAATGAAAAAAAAATCAAGTTTGGAAGTAAAAAGGCCTGGATTCAAGTCCTGTCCCTAATATTTGCTAGCTTTGGGACCATGGGCAATTAAATCATCTAATCTCTATGAGTTAGACTCATCATCTATAAAATGGACAGATGGGGAAAGAAAAAGCCATTGATAATATTATTACCCAGATCATAGAATTGTTTTGACATTTAAAATGAGATAACGTCCAAAACAGTATTTTCTAAACTTTAAAGTTTTCTATAAATGTAATTAATTTACATTTATAAATCCTTAAAGTCAGATCTCTCCCAAAGAGCAAGTGGACATTTGTCTAGTGTATTATATAATTTCCACATTGTATCTTGACTTGGAGGAGGAAATGTGTGAAAACAAACAGTAGCCCTCAAAGAGCAGGAGATCCCCACACAGGTCCCACCTGTGATCCAAAGTATTTTATACAGCATATTAGTAGGGTTGTAGATGCAGAGCATATTTTCCATATCTAAGGTCACATTATCAGTTATGTTTAATGCACTACACTAAGAAGTAGGGATACAAACAAAGCCAAAAGCATTCCCTGCTTTGGGGGAGCTTATAAATTTAATTGTGGAGACAGATGCATGGAGAAACACATGATGGAGACACACGGGTAGGAGTATGGATTTAAATGGACATTTTTTAATTCCAAATTCAACACTCCCTTTCCACTGCACCATGCTGTCTTCCTAGTAGGGTCAGCTTAAATTTGAAGATATTCATAACTTTGTCTGGAAATGAAGCAGAATGGAATACTAGATTATATTCTAGACATAGAGGAATGGGTTTGAGTTCCAGATTCCATTTACATGTGTCTTTATATATTGCATTAAGACCAAGAATATTAGAGCCACTCAAAGTTCATCATCACTCAAAAACCCGCACAGGAAAAGCCAAATGGATAAAGAATGCTTATTACCTAGATTGTGCCAGGCAGTTGAATAGATAACCTATAGAGATTGTCCATCTTAAGAGGATGCCACAAACAGACAATTAGCTGTGCCCAAAAGTGAACAAAAAGAGGAAAATGAACTGGGAAGTTAAAAGTTTTGTTTTGTTTTTAACACCATGACACTCACTGAAACAAAAATTTACTTTTTTCCCTTCCAACATTATTCCAAAGTTGTAAAGAGAAAACGTCAAAGTTTGCTTGGGAATATTATCTAAGGTTGATCACCATTTTCACTCTTTGCTGCCTCTTGTCCCACCCCGGCATCCCTATTCTATCTAGAATAAGCAGTGAAAAGATAAGCCAGTCATAGTGAAATGGCTCTGTAATGATGCTTAATTAAGAATGATCCATGCGCTAAAAAGAGAAATGGAACTTGGAAGGAACTTGATGCCCTACGTGGCCATTTACATGCACACAGCTTAGAGCAAACTGCTGGTGAGAGAAGCAGAGTGAGTTGACCAGCAGTTACAAGAAGAGTCCGAAATTTCATATAAGAGGGGTATTAGTATAGTGTGGTCAAAGGAACAGTGGTACACCTAAGGAATAAACAGAAAATGTGGGCAAGAGCTCCAGAATCTGTCCTCAAGTTGACAGAAAAGTAAGTCAGCTGCCACAAGGGGTCATGATGAGGAAATAATTTGTCCAAAGGGTCACACATGCTAACCAACTGATACAAAGATCATATCATATAGGGTTACCCCTTATTACTTTAAAGAGAATAATTAATTAATCTAATCAGAATAACTAAGAAAATATTTAGATAATTTCTTTGAGCTAGAAGTTTTATTTGCATATGAAATTTCTTGGTTATATCTGGGTAAAAAGAAAAGGAAACATGCTCTAAACAGGACAGTTTCTGGAAGCCATTGCTATAGTTTTGTTAAGTATGGGAGTTGGGAAAGAGGAATAAATCCATAAATCTGGGCTTCTTTCAGCCCAATTCCTTCTTCCCACATAGGCATTAGCCAAGAAAAAATATGGAGTCTCTGTGCAATTCACCCATCTTTTCTGCGTATTTCTAGATATAAGTTCACTGAAGCAGTATGGATGGTCCAACTTATCTACAAGCCAACAATTGTAGATTGTATTTCTCTCAGTAGATTTTTAAGCATTCTGAGGACAACCTCCTACTGTGACACCTCCTACCATATCCTGAACATTGGGCTTCTGTAACTGTGCTGTGGACTAATGATTATCACAGGCTCTGAAAACACATTTGCATTTGGATTATTTTTCTCAGCACTGCAATTGCTAACAAAGATGTGACTATAAAGAGCTTCACTGGCATTAAATAACAATCACACTATAGAATATATCCCATTTCTCAGTGAATGGGTATTTATTCTACCAATCTATTTTCAAACTGCATGAAATCAACTAAAATTGGAGATGGAAAAGATCTATTTGGGTTCTTTTTTCTATTCCCTTGACAGCAGTAGGTTGTTTCCTGTGGTGTATTTTTAAAATGCTTTGTCCAATCTAGTTCTGAATGACTCAAAAGATGATGTTTTCTTCCACCATTTCCCTTGGCAAACTGCTGTAGTCTGAGTCTGTCAGACTTCACCATTAGGAAATGTTTTTTTGTGTTGAGCCCAACTTTCCTTTTGCAAAATGTTATCCAATTAAATTTAATTGTAAAAAGTAGACAGAAAGAACAAAGATTATTCCAAAATAACTTTAAGTATATACATATGTATGCATATAAACATACATGTGTATATGTCTACTGTTATATATTGCTTTTAGAAGTGGTTGTATATGCCCAGGCATATATACACATATATATGCAAGTAGGTACCTATATGTATATATGACTAGTTTTAAAAGCACTATATAACAGTAGGCATATATACATAAAGAGATTACTCTGTGTAAATATATTTATAGATATATAAATGTAGATAAAAGAGGGTTTAAGTCCTTGTTTCAATTCTTGCCACTGACACTTATTAGTTTTGTGACTATGATCAAAACATTATGTTTCAGTGCCCTGAGAGAATTTTCAAAGACTAAATATTACAGATGAATGACACATTTGTAATGGTGGAGAGAGAAATTCTAGACTGGATATATTCTACAGCAATAAAATCACAAGTCAAATTCCCATTCTCCCTTCCCCTCCCAGAAAGAAATGTGTTTATATATATATATATATATTTGGTATTCTTTTATAACAAACCCTACTTTTCTTTGTTATACTATTCAAGAAATTATAAATAAAGCCTTTGTATCATTGCTATTGTCTAGACAACTAATAACCAGTGCATCCAGTCCCTTTCTACCTTCCTTTTCTTTGAGTTTCCTAAGATTTTATTTTCTCCCAGCTCTTCTTGGAAATCTATCTAGATCCTTCCATTTCCATTCATAGTCAGACTAAAAATAATCCACCCTCTAATCCACTCCTTAAAGTTGAGTGCCTCTCTGACTGCCAGTTAGAGGAGGAACATTCTGTAGAAATTTCTGCTTATTTTTTTTAAGGGTGAGTACCGCTTGGTAAAGTCTAATAGGGCAACTCTCACTGATACAGAAGTAGACTGCTCATGTTAGAACACTCCCATTTTTGACTGGTGCATTCCTAACACTGTAGTTCATGTCTGCATTTCTGTTGTGGTGGTAGTTAGGTAGTTATCCCCAAAGGAGGTGGTGTTTAGGGAAGGTTCTTATGGTTTTTTTTAAATGAAACAGCTTAAAACTGACTACCAAACTTGAGATGTGATCATAATATAGAATGCTGAAATTCCAATGTCTTCTCATCTCTCACTTCAATAAAAAGATAGAGGTTTTACCCATTGTAACCTGCTGTCTTCATCCATTTCTCATCATTAAAATGTGTGTTTTAAGCATTTTGCTAACTAAAATTAACTCAAAAGAATCCAGGTGTTTCTGCCAATTTTTTTTTTGTTCATGGGGATATTTTTAGACAGATTTACTTCTCCTACCAAGGTATTTTTTTCCTCTTTCCTTTTTGGTACCAGTAACCTTACAGCTCAGCAAGAAAATTTTCCTAGTCAGATACTTAAGTTAGGCCTACAGAATAAAAATAGAATGCCCTACTCTTCTTGCTATCGTTCTGGAAGCTCTATTTGAGATAGACCGCTTATTTTCTAGCATTGAACGCTACTTCCCCATATATAACCTGTTTTCCCTCTGTGCCTGTTACACCTTAAACCATGATTGTATCTACCCAAGACAACTCTAGTCAAATGATTGTTAGTTGTAGTCAAAATATCATCACAAAATATTGTCATTTTTTTCCTTTATAATCAAATTCATTCTGACTAGGTCCCACATCTGAACGATATCAGAAAGACTAGTACACTCTTAGGGTAGCTGGTTGCATGGTGCATAGAGTGCTGGGAATGAAAGCAGGAAGAGTCTCTTGAGTAAATCTTTCCCTTTCCTACCTCCCTGTCTACATCAATTATTCTTTTATAATCTATCTCCATCAGAGGATGACATTGTTTCTATCAATCTAAATATACCACCTTTCAGAACTTGTCTAAAATTCTTTTTCTTTCTTGAAGACTCTCTGATCATCCCAGGCAAAAGTCCCCCCTTTATATCAAAGAGCACTTAGGTTCTCCATTCTACTAATTTAGAATTGGGTACACATAACCCACACTTTTAGATGCAATAAATTTCTATGTCTTAAATCTATAGTGACTGTCCTGTTCATTCATTCTCCATTTTTGGAGGCACTTAACTAATATTTATTTTCTTAGCTCCAATCCAAGCCCAAGGTCCACTAGAGTCACAATGTAATGGAAATGTGAGAAAGAAGTAATGAATTTGTAACAAGTGATTCAGCTCAACTCAGACTTGAAGCTGGTCTTTGGGTTTGTATCTCAGTTTTGATAATTTGGCTCTTCACTTGGTCATTTGTGTCCAAGTCCCTCCCTCTTATTTTCAATAGTAGAAAGAGAGCCTGACTTAAATTTAGGAGAAACCATGTTCAAATCTCATTTCTGAGTCTCAGTTTCTTCATGTATAAAATGGAAAGAGAGTAAACTAGATTCTCTTAACATCTTTTCCCAATTGATATCTATGATCCTTGATAAGAATCATATCTACTTCTTAGAGTTGTTGAGAGGATTGAATATAAAGCATTTATAAAAACCTTGAAGTGAAATATACATCTCAGTTATTTATTTGTATGAAGGAAACCTAGTAGAATGAATAGAGGGCTAATCTCAGAGCTGAGAATATTTGAATTCAAATCCTGCCTCTCATCTATACTGAGTGAACCTGGAGAGGTTATTTAAATTCTTAGGACTAAATAGTTTTTAACTTGCACTGATAAAGGGTATTTGCTGACTGGAAGTTCCCTACCTCAGCAGCAACACATATCTAAACCAAAATATTGTGGGTCCTATTCTTACCAGCCCAACCACAATCATAGGCTGTGTATGTTTATGATCAAGCTCACTCTGGCCTGCATCCTATAATCGATAAGACTAAACCCTTGCTTTGTTCTTGATGACCCTTCCACTCCCCAAAATTCCCTCTCTGAACTAGAAGCTCTAATATTGTATTCATCCTTGCTATGTCCAGGCAGGTATCCCTGCCACCAACTGTCTGCCTGGATTTATATTGCTGTCTACTGCCATGTTCTTGATGCATTAAAGAGACCACGGGACCTCTCTCACTGTTCTCTACCTCACTCCAGATGATGAAAAATACATGCTTAGATATGACTTTACTTACCTTTAAGCCAAGAACTCTCACAGGCTATTCCCATACATGTTTGTACCTGACTACAAATTCTACAATGTTGTAAGTTTATCATTCCCTGGTCCCTGTTTGAGACCAAAATAATCAGAATTAATATAACTATGTAATACACATATACATACAAATACCCTCTAACTCTGGTGTTGATGCTGTTCCTACCACCCCAAGCCCTCCCTTTTTCCCAAGCAGGGACAATTGGGGGTACATACCAACTTTCAATCACGTTTCACATCCACTAGGGCTTCAGCCATCCTACAAAATGCATCCCTTTAGTCCTTCAAAGGATGCTACCACCAATCCCTAAAGATTGTTCCTGGAACTCTGCACATGTTCAGCCTCAGGGTTCAAATCATCCCGGAGCCAGCCAACCTCCACCTAGCTCCAGGATCTGTTCTCTCCACACTGCCAGATCTTTCTGGTGTCCCCATCTGAAAGTCTGAGGGGCACCCCCAGCATATTATTATTATTATTATTATTGACCTGAATAAACACTGTTATTTAAAACATTCATGATCTACTTTCCACAAGTATAGGCAGTAACTCACACCCCTGGGCAACTGTGACTCACAGTCCTACCCTTTTCTCCGTTAATCAATGAGCATTTAATAAGTACCTGCTTTTAGTTAGGTACTTTCCCTTACAAGGACAAAGAATGAACCAAACTTCACTTTCAAGAAGTTTATACTTGGGGGAAGGAAACAGTTTCACATATAAATATATATATAGCACAAATATAAAATGATTAAATACAAATATATGCAGAGTAGTGGAGAACAAATACAAATTTGGGGCAAGGTCTTATGAGAATACTTATCTGATGCAGAGATAGTAACGATGCTAATAATAACTAATATTCATATAGTACTTAAAATTTTCCAAGCACTTTAATAAATATCACCTTACCTGACCCTCACAGCTCCTCTCTAAGTGTTAATTTCTGTATGCATTTTACAGATGAGAGAACTGAGGCTTGCACACACTCAGGTAACTGCTATCTCTTTCTGCTCCTATACTTCCTATCTTCTGTTTAATTAGCTCAGGAACATTCAGGGTCTTGCTTCAGACCATACTTATTTCACTGATTGCCTACCTTTATATTATCCACTACCTTGCACTTTTTCTGCCTTCCTCTCAAGTCTGGCATCCCCAAGTCTAAAGCATATTATAGGGTGGTTTAAAACAAATCTCTCCCGAAGCATTTTACTCTGATCATTCCACTTAACAAAGTAATCAAACTGAGTTTCTTTCTGTCCCCCGTTGTCATATTGTTTGCTTCTTTCTCCAACTTTGCTCACATCATTGTTTCCATCTATGGAAATCCCTCTATTCCTTCAAGACCCATTCCAGGAGCCACTTCCTTCCCAAAGCCTGCCCTGATCAAGTTGCATCTTTCTGGGGGAAAAACATGCACAGAAATATAAGATATAAATGCCCAAGTAATTTGAAATGCTGATGGCACAAAAGTAAAGCCCTTCCACTGCCTCCATAGCCATCTCTTGGGGTCTTTTCTCTAGGAACGTAGGGCATTCTGTGATATGCTAAGACCACAAGGTCATTGATTTGGAGCTGGAAGTGATCTTAGCAACTTCAAGCCCAATCCTTTCATTTTATGAGAAGACTTAAATTGCACTAAATCTTCCTGAGTCAAAACCCAGAATCTTTCCATTTTACCATCTGAATGCCTTTTAGATGCCATGGCAAACAATCTACCTGAAAAATTACATGTGCATATATGCATATGGGTCTGTAAATATATGAATGTATATCTATATGTACATATATCACTGTATGACTGGTATGGCAATATATTAAAAGATGAAACAAGTATCCAAGTCATTTGTTCCACATTCACTTGTCACAGAACATTCAGCTTCCATCCACTGTCCCTCAGCTTGGAGTTCACTATATTGTAATCCTTCTGCTAAACATGATCTCTCTTATAAAGAATGTCATACTTTGAAATAAGTGCTGTTTCTGCACCTTAATTCAAAACAACCCCCCTCATCCATGAGGCAGAAGCAGAAACAAGACAATATTTCTTATTTCTAAAAAGTAGTAATTCATACATTTCCCCAGACCCATAGCTTGCTCCAATGCCTCATCACAGGGTGAGAGATCTCAAAGACTTTCCTAAGAAGAGCCTGTTCTATAGGCTCTCTTTGATAGGTACTGAATAAGCTGAAAATTATAGGTCCAGTCACAAACTGGGTGTCTGTCATCTAAGGACCAACTCTGTTAAGTTCAAATAATCAGCAAACAGATGATGAATTTGGCCCCTGAGGTTCATGAGAGCTAATTATTAGGGTATGGAAAAGTTGTGCTCTACTTGAAAGGAGGAAGCACTCATCCCAGTGAAATCAGGGGCCTTTTAAAGACTTACAGAAGTATTTAGATTCTATGACACACTTGACGCTATTTCAATGGGGCTCATTCTATGTTTAGGATCAATATAATCCACATCTGACTTTTTATCAGATGCCAAACATTGCCAGGGAGGGAGTCTGCCAGACAAGTGGCAATCTATTTTAGTCCCCACCCACCCAAAAAAATTCTAGTTCTATAATTTACCCAAACTAGCATCCAATAAAAATAACTTTTTCTGAATAGCTACACCCACTCATTTAAAAAGTATTTGAGAAGGGCAGACCCCCTTGGCCTAAGAAAAACCATAATCCTTTCATTTTAGGAAATGGGTATTTATATGGGAAATGTAGGATTATATCTATGCCCAAATTTAAAACAAGAACTTTATAAGACTTAAATCCAGGAAGATGAAAAGGATTTCAGCTGCAGTGTTCACAAAGTCATGTTTTTTATTGGTTGTTTTTTTTCTGTTTGTTTTGTTTGGGTTTTTTTTTTGTAGGACCTCCCACAGGCTTAACAGACTCAAATCTTTCACAGGCACCCCTGTGAGCTAGTTAGGTAACGTTGCCATAGGAACCTGAAGTCTTCCTTGGCCTCATTTTTGTGTGTATGAATTTCCAGCCTTCACATAATATTCCCATCAATTTTCTTTATATAACGCTCTTAAAACAAAAACACTGAAGAAAACAAGCAAAGAAAAATAAATCAGTCACGCTAAAAAATAATTTTACTAGAATTGACACTAATCCTATAGAGCCAAGTCATGTAACTGTTTGACTCATAGAAAATGATTTAAGGGAGGAAAAGAACAACTTAAGTTTAAAAAAAAAGATTTTTCTTTTTGTTTTAAATCAGTTCAACTAGGACAACTATTTTAAAAATTGTGATATGGAGAGGACAGGACAGGAAAAAGAAAAAACTGGATTCAGGCAAACCGGTTTGGGAGAAAAGTATGTAATCTCTAAAATCCAAAGCTGATATGAATCCAAATCTGGAACAAGGCCAGTTGAGGACTTACAAGCAATTTGCTCCCATTGGTAGTAATTCAGGGCTATTCAGGCCATCTCTTGGACTTGTCACTAGGGGCAAGAACTTCAGTCAGTCCAGGTGGTCCAAATCACTGTGGATTCTAAATGAGGATTCTAAAACTAATCATCTACAATTCCCTTTTGCAAATAGACTCTGACTGATAGTTGTGGGAGTATCAAAAATGCAAGAAATCAAGTGTTACAATGTAAATAGTGACTTTCTACCCCTATGTCTTTTTTCATACCATTTTTTTTTATCACACAAACAATAAACAATAAAAACAAAGGCAGCTTTTGGCCAATCCTGCAGCAAGCTTTACAATAAGTTCCTATCATTTAGTACCCAGAAACAGTATGTGATGGAACCGGATCATATTGTATCAGAATTCAAAAACACTACAAAATAAGACTTTATTTGTTGTTTTAGTGATAATCTAAAAGTAAGAAAATTATAGTGTAGTTTTTCATTTGTTTGTTGGGTTTTGGGGTTTTTTTTTTTTGGAGCGCAGGTTGTATTTTTATGGTGTTTATTTGGATATCCTCTGCACATGTTTCCTTGGTGCACACAGATTTTGAAATAAGAATATACAGTACCTGATACACAGTAGGTGCTTAATAAATTCTCATTGACTTTATTTGACTAACTCTTCACTTTATTTTTGCACTGACTACTATTCTTTGAGAGGTAGGATTTTTTAAAATCTTTGTATTGGTATTCTCAATGCCTAGCCCTTTACTTTGCACCCAGTAGGTACTTAATAATTGTTGATGGAGTTGTGAACTAATCCAACCATTCTAATTGGTTTCTCTGTTATTTTAGAGCAATTTATTACTATGCTCAAAAAGTTATCAAACTGTGTATATCCTTTGACCCAGCAGCGTTTCTACTGGGCTTGTATTCCAAAGAGATCTTAAAAGAGGGAAAGGGACCCACATGTGCAAATATGTTTGTGGCAACCCTTTTTGTAGTGGCAAGAAATTGGAAAATGAATGGATGTCAATCAATTGGGAATGGCTGAATGAGTTATGGTATATGATGTCATGGAATATTATTGTTCTATAAGAAACGATGAGCAGGATGATTTGAGAGAGGCCTGGAGAGACTTGCATGAACTGATGCTCAGTGAAACGAGCAGAACCAGGAGATCATTATACATGGCAACAAGACAATATGACGATCAATTCTGAGCGACAAGGTTCTTCTCAACAATGAGATGATTCAGGCCAGTTCCAATAGACTTGTGATGGAGACAGTCATCTGCAGCCAGAGGGAGAGAACTGTGGGGACTGGATGTAGATTACAGTATATAGTATTTTCACTTTTTGGTTGTTGTTTGCTTGCATTTTGTTTTCTTTCTTATTTTTTTCCTTTTAGATTTGATTTTTCTTGTGCAGTATAACATAAGTAGAAATATATATTGAAGAATTGCACATGTTTAACATACATTTGATTATTTGCCACCTAGGGGAGCATGTGAGGGGAAAGGAGGAAAAACATTAGGAACACAAGATTTTGCAAGAGTGAATGTTGGAAACTATCTTTGCATATGTTTTGAAAATAAAAATCCTTTAAAAAAGAAAATAAAGTTATACAGGACTTGCAGGTTCAAAAGTGCTTTTCTCACAACTAAACTGCAGAAAGATGTGGAATGCCCAGAATTCCACAGTATTGGAATCAAATTCAATTCTTCTGATTCTAACTAGAAAGCTTCCCCATTTAGTAAACTGCCTCTTTATGAATAACGCCTTTTTCTTACAACAAAGGAACGATAATCTAAAAAGGTTTTAGCAAATAATTTACCTGAACAAATCTTCCAAAATTCTCTCAGAGAAGCATTATTTCTCCCTTCTTTCTTCTCAATCCAAAAAATAGGTTACCTTACTGCAGTTTCAGAGGTATCCCTATTAAGCCTGTAATAATCTCCTCTCTCTCTCCACTCTTTTAAAATAATTCAATTCAATTCAACTCAATAAGCATGTATTAAAAACTAGTATAGGAGAGGCATTGTTGTAGATGCTAAAGTTACAAAGGCATTAATGAAAATACTGGTTTTTAGTTAAAAAAAGTTTCTCAACCCATGGAAATAAATAGTGGTGCAGGATTGGTGTCAAATAGAACTGAATCCTAAATACTAGTTGACATAATTAACATGTGACTTATCTTTATGTCTGAGATAAGCAACAAGGACTCAGATTTTGCCACTCAGTTCATTCCAAACTAAATGGTGTCATTCAGCTGGCATCTCAAAAAGGATGCAGAGATGAGTCTCTATCCACATTAACCTAAACTCTGAGGTCATGTTCCCATGCATCCTTGTGTTCTTAATCATGAGAATAGAGTCTTTGGATGTTCATGGATGTATTAAAAATAATGGGGGGCATATTCTGCTTTTGGAAAACTTCTCCTTAAAGCTTTGTTCAATCACAAATCTTTTAAATCCCCAAACCACAGAACTGCCTTCCCTCTTTGAGAAACATTCAATTCTATCCATTTTTGAAAATTTGATATCGCACAATCAACAAATTAAGAATCAATAACCCCAAAGAGTAGAAAGAGCACTAAACTGGGATGTCAGGAGAAATGTATGTTTTAGTCACCATTTTCCTAACCAGCTGTGGCTTTGGCAAGTCATGGCATCTCATCTGAAAAATGAGAATTAGACCAAATGATCTTGTCAATTTCTAGGGCTCTAGAAATATTCCTGAGAATCCACCCTTAGAAGATATAAAAAATGTTTAAGTTAAGGTATTCTCAACCAACCTACTGGCTACCTAAAAAATAGTTAATGATGGCAAGCAGTTAAGTTTCCATTCAAACAGACCCTATAGTTTACACCCAAAATGGGAGACAGTTTCTCCAGTAAACGGAAAAAGCAGGTGAGCTAGTTGAGGTAATCTGTCATATTCATTCATTCTTTCACTTATTCATTCATACATTCATTCAACAAGCATTAATTAAAAGCCTACCAGAGAAATGATTTATGGCTCTGGTGGTTAGACAAGTGTTGAAGAATGATTAGCATTTCCATAGGTGAAGGAGATAGAGAAATGTGACACAGGAGAAACAACATGAGTAGAGGGATGGTCAGGAAATAGTGAGTGTCAAGGCCATAGAGCTCATAAAGTAGACTGGTGGGAAAAGAGATAAGACTGGAAAAATAGTTTGAGATAGATTGCATGAGACAGTATTCTTTTATGTCACTGAAAGACATCATTAAGCTTCTTGCTCAAAATCTTGAGTGATTCTCCACAGGACAAAAGTCCAAAACTGATGATTTAGGGAAAGACTCCTTAACCTTGAGTCTGTGGACTTTATACACACACACACATACATATATATGTGTGTGTGTGTATATATATATACACACATGTATAGAGACAGAGAGAGAGATACACACATATATATGTACATGTAAAACCTTATTCTAAGGAGGCATTCACTTGACCAGACTACCAAAGCAGTTCATAATACACACACACACACACACACACACACACACACACACACACACACACATTGAGTCCTGCTTTATAAATATTAACCTAAATCCAAAATGCTGGTTAGATTAAGGGCTGTGATGTGGAAGGCAATGCTGACTAGAGGCAGGGAGATTAGTTAGGAAGCCAGAGCAATAACCTAGATATAAAAGTGCTTAGATCTGAATGAGTGTGTTGGCAAAGGGAAAGAAAAAAGAGTTAGTGAGCAAAAGCATTCTAAAGAAAGGATCAATAGGGCTTGGTGAATGATTGGCTTTAAGGAGCTAAAGAGGGAATGAATCAAAGATGGCTAGAAGGGTTCAAGCTTGGTTTACTGGGAGAATGGTAGTGCCATCAAGAGAAGGAAAATTGAGAAGGAAAACTGGTTGGGGAAAAAGATAACTAGCCTTCTTTTTGACAAATTCAGCTTGAGGTGACAAAAAGGATTGCTTTTCCATTTGCAATGAATCAGCATCTAATAAACAGAGGACTTTTCTTCATTCTAATAGAATGCTTGCAAGATAACATAACACAGTGGATAGAGATATAGACTTGCACTTAGGGAGACCTGGATTCAAATTTTGCTTCTGACATAAACTGGCTGTGGAACCTTGTAAATTCTCAATGCTCTAGGAAACTCTCTCTGAGATTATGAGCCAAAGAAATAGTAGTAATCCAAAGAAAAAAGCAGTGAGTAGAGAATACCAAAATGTTAGATTTCAAAAGGTCAAGGTTGAAAGCTTCAAATTCATCCAATCAGATAAAATGTAGAAAGTCCTATAGTGTTTTAGTTGTGCTTAACATACTGATACTCATTGGAACAATGATAACCCTGAAGCCTAAGGAGTTGGAAAAATATCACATCCAGTCTCCCTGTCTTCAAATAAGGAATTTCATATTGCACATATATATTCTACATCAAATTGCTTACCATCTTAGAAAGAAGGGAGGAGAGAGAATGGGAGAAAGAGAAAAAAAAATTGAAACTCATTTTTAAATATTAAAAATTATCTTTATATGTAATTGGAAAGAATAAAATACTATTAAAAACAAAAATTTTCATAGATTTTGCAAGACTATCAGATTTTTTGAACCAAAAAGAGTTGAATGATGACCATATATAAACAAATGGATTCATTCAACATAGGATGAATGGTACAATAGCTACATCAGCCTTAGTGGTAGGAAAAAGATATCAGAATCAAAGGATTATAAATTTAGAGATGGATGAGACCTCATAGATCAACCTCCCTCATTTAAAGATAATAGAATTAAGGTTAAGAGAGTTATAGTTTGTTTCCCAAGGTCAAAAAGATAGCAAATAGCAAAGAGTATATAAATCCAAGTCCTTGACTAAAATCCATTGTTCTTTTCACTATTTTATATAAAATTCAGATGCCATCCTTCTTCTGATACATCTAAGCTTTCTGATTATGGACAAGTCACTGAACCTCTCAATGTCCCCAAAATATTCTTTAAGGTTTTAAGTTATAGAGAATTTGCTCATCTGCTTTAGAGTAGTGAGTTTCCATTCCTTAAATCCTCTATACTCATGAAAAATCTTGGCCCCATCCCATAAAAATAAACTTGGGCATTGAAAGAAAAAGGTATTGAATCCAAGTGATGTTTTTTATGCATTTAAAGAGCTTTAACCAAAAATGTTACATGCAACTTAAATCAAACCTATGTCCCCTCCTTGCTTTATAAAATAGCCCAGAATGCCTCAAGGTACTTTTCAGTGGATTCAGCATTCTGAGGTATCCAAATTACCTTCTCCTTCAGTGCATCCAGGGACTAATACGACAAGGGTATGACTCAGCAACTTTGTGACACAGAAAGTGCCCAAATGTACCGATGGAAATGACATTAACAGACTGATGATCACACCAGTCATGGAGATTGTAGGGACAAGTAGGCAGGTGGTGCAATATACTGGGGGAGATGGCTAAATATATGAATCTTAGAGAAATTCATTGGTTTCTATTCTTCTGAGTTTCACGAATGTACTTGGATAACTTTGCCATAATTGTGTCCTTTCCAAGAATAGTCACAGTCCCTAGAAGTTAGAGACCTAAGAAAAAAATCTTGGAATTCATTAGTTGCTTATGTTCTTTTTATACAATCAGGGATGTTTAGAAAATATGAGCAAAAAAAAAAAAAGAAAACTCAGAAAAATACTGTTCTATATATAATAACCACTTCAGTTAAATCATTTAAACTTGTTTAAGTAGCCCAGTTTACTAAGCCTGCTAAGGGCTAATGATTCTTGAGGCTTATATCTACAGGATATATCTACAGGAAAAAAAAAACATTCAAATGACAACGGAAATTAATTAATCCACAAAAAGTGAATAAGGTACTACCATAACATCAGAAGTCTAAAGCTGGAAAAAGACATTAGAAGCAATCAATTCCCACCAATTCATTTTACAGATGTATAAATTTAGGCCAGAAAGATTAAACTATTTACCCAGTGTCACACAATTAATAAAATGTCTGTGGTAGGATTTGAACTGATTACATATCCAGGGCCATATTCATATACCTAGAGCCTCTCACAATACAGCATTATTTAAGGTCTTAATTCATAGATTTTGAGGTAGAAGGGACCTAAGTTTTCATAATTTTATAAATGAGGCCAAAAGCAATTAAATGACCTACCCAAGATAACAGAGACACAACCTTGATTCGAACTAAGATTCTCTGACTCTAGCTTTATGTTTCTTCTCTATATGATGCTTCTTCTCTAAAGTCTTTGTTAGTTCTAATTCATCATTATTTCAAGTACTATCCAATTAGAATTATAAAGCTACTGGAGTGCTATTAATCTTTGGGCATTTCGGTAGTCCAGTGGATAGGGTGCCAGAACCAAATTCACAAAGACTCATCATCTTAAATTCAAATCTGAGTTCAGACATTTACTAACTGACTCAGACACTTGAGCAAGTCACTTAACCCTATTTGACTCAATTTTCTTATCTGTAAAATGAGCTACAGAAGGAAATAACAAACCAGTTCAATATCTTTACCAAGAAAATTCCAATGAGGTCATAAAGAGTGAGAATGAAGCAACTGAATAACAACCAGAAAAATTCATCTTTCAATAAATAACAAAGAACTTCCTAGAACTTTTGCTCAGGAATCTAAAACTTCTACCTCTTCTATTAGACTAAAGTTTAAATGTAATTTTAACTTGCAAAAAATTCTCAAAGTGCTAACACTCACTCATTCAACTGTACTATGGTTAGAGAATTCAAATATTTATTGGACTCAACTACTGACTTGACATTAGCTTCTTACCTGAAGCAGAAAATCAAAAAGCGCCATCTTAGACCATTCATGATGGTGTACTTCAGTACATCCCCATTCAGCTTTGGGTGCTCTACCATTTTGCCAACACTTCTGCTTAAGTAATTGTTGATAAGCACCCCAAGTGAGTGAAATGGAAGAATGAGTTCCATTATATGTTGGAGACAGTGATGAGTCCCAGAGAATCACAGGGCAGGGATGGCCATCTAAAAACAAAAACAAAAATAAAAAAAATTAACATATCTGAGATAAATTACTTCCAAATTCTCTGCCCCAGTTTCCCCAACTGTAAAATTAAGACGTTATTGAAAAAAAGTGAGTGTCCATCAATTGAGAAGTAGCAGATTATGATATAAAAATGTAACTGGATACTACAAGAACTTATGAAAGGAACAGTTTCAAAGAAACCTGGACTTGGGTAAACTGATGTCTAGAGAAGTGAGCTTGAACCAAGAGAAAAACTTATATCACAATAAAATTTTAAAAACCAACAACTTTGAAAGACTTAAAGAACTCTACTCAATGACCAATCAAGATTTCAAAGAACTCATGATAGAATCATTCCACCCTTCACCTGATAGGGAAATGATGGACTCAAGGTAGAGAATGAAACTGTTTTTTTTTTTTTTTTTAATATGGCCAATGTGGTGATTTAATTGGCTTGACATACTGTATATTTGATACAAGGGTTTCAGTTTTCTTTAATTTCAGTGAGGTAGGAGGAAATAGAAGGAAGATTAAATTTATTTTTGTTCATTGAAAAAAATTAATTTAAAAAATAAAAGCTTTATCTTCTAATTTCTGGGATGGGGAAGGGAAAAGATAGTAATAGGAAATCACTTTGGTTTGTAAAAATTAAAAATAAAGTGTTTGGGAAAAATAAAGTCAGTTGAATGAGTCAATAAGGGATATTCAACAATCTTTTCAGCTTCAGTATTCTCTGAACCCAAAATTCTGTCCGACGATCTTCCCTGATAGAATCTTCAACACTGTTGGATTATTTGGGAATCATTTTTTACAAAGATATTTTATAGATGTGGTAGGAACTGGCTCCTAACCACCAATAACAACGTCCTTTGATTAATGTGGTCTTACTCCACTTCTAAAATCAGTGACCACAGAAAAGGAAAAAACCCAGACATTTATAATTATCTATTCAATGTCTGAGTAGAACTATTCTCCATTTGTAATAATAACAGCTGTCTGCTTTGTGGAGGCCACATTATGATGTCAGGAAAATAAGGATTTTTAGAAGCTACAAATGAAATTGTCTGGCTTTTCTAATTCTCCAATACAATCTGGAAAAAATACAAGCAAACTCAGCAAACACCCATTAAATTTATATTACGTGTAAGAGGCTGAGCTAGATACTAGTGATAGAAAGCTGAAAAACAACATAATCCCTGGCCTCAAAGAGCTTAGAATGGGCAGAAAAAGACAAGGATACAAGTAGCTCAATACAAAATAGAATGTGATAGAGGCAAAGCTGAACTCTCAAATGCTTTAAGAAACTTGAGTGGGAAAGATCATTTTCAGCTAAGGGTATGGGGGAATCCTTCACAGACAAGGTAACTTCTGAGCTTGACTTTGAAGGATAAAAATAATTCTCAGCATTTCAAGATGACACTTGTGTCCATTCCAGGAAAAGTTTTAACTAGCAATTACAACACCTGAGGAAAAGGTAGTAAAATAAGATATGAGGACCTGAGAAGGGACCTTGGTCACTGAGATGCAAAGCAGAGACTAAGAAATCATTACTGGGGAGGTCACCCCTAAGAGAGGGAGTAGGGCAGAACTGGGATGCACTAGGTCCTCCTGTTCCTTAAACAGGACTCCTGCTTCATTGAAAGGAAGCCCAATGAAAACACTATAATTGCAATAACTTACTCTTACTCAGGAAACTATTCATATTGGAGTAATTATTTTGAGTTCTTTTGGACCAAACCTTTTATGCATAGAGTTGATCACTATGATTGCATTCTTTCTTTAACTCTTTAACTCTTTCCAAATGGGAGGAAAGTAAAAACCTCCAGTTCAACAGATTCTTATGCTTTTTGTGCATTATCATTTTTCAAGTGTATTTTAATAAAACTCTCTTTCAGATGGTAAATAAATACATAAAATAAAAATTTATTATCCCATGAGTTGGAATTAATTGGATTTTGGAACAGAGGGAAGATAGTCAGGGAGAAGAAGGAATCAAATTAGATGCTGAGGTTTTGGAACTGGATGCCTGAGGGCATTTTAGTGCTATCTTCAGAAATAGAGGAATTGGGCAGAAGGAGGGGTTCTGGCAGCTCAGAGACTCCATTTTTTTATGTGGTTAATTTGAAATGCCAATGGAACATCCATGTAAAAATGTTCAAAAGGTAGCTAGAAATGCAGAAATAAAGGAACATTACTGGGATAAGAAATATTGAGTTTTCTAAGAAGAGGTGTCACTTAAAGCCATGGGAATGGAGGAGGTCATCAAAAGCAGAAAGCAAAAAGATAAGAGAAGATTCAGGATAAAGTTTTAGGGCCCCAAGAGGAAGAGCAAGGACATTTGATTTGTTTGAGATAAAATGCCCAAAGCAAAAATATCCATCTCAGGAATGGATCACATTTCACACCTTGCATGAGAAATAAAATTTCCCCAAATGTCATTTCTTCTTAAGCATATGTCTAGACAGTAAAAATCTCTCACCCAAATTGCTATTTTTTCTCTTGCTAATGACTTTTGAGTGCTGAAACTTCTTTCCAATTCTAAAGTAAATAAAGAAAATGGTCAACTAGACCACTCACAAGCCAAGACTTGGAATACATAGAGGTTTTCTGAGCCTCAGTTTTCTTATCAAGAACATGAAGGAATGGAACAACATGAACTCTTAAGAGTTTTTGCAAATTTTTGCAAGGATGCCAAGCAGCAACATTGTAAAGTCATATTAAGCATAAGGCTAACGACTCCCAGCTTCTTCCATTCTGAACAAAATCACAAAAAATGAGTGCAGAGTTGCATTTTTTTATTCTGGAATCTTAGGAAGAACTTTAAGAAGAATCTTTAGGAATAACCGAAGGATATCCAAACACAGATTTTTAAAAAAGCATCATCAGTGTATAATCTAGTCAGCTCATTCTTGACAGACTCAGAAAATAGGCAGATAACTGGAGCCTCAGAAATGATGATCGGAATGTCTTGACATATCACGGGAATTTTTAAAATCCTTTTTAAAATAACCTCAAGTGTTCCTGAGTCTTACTCTTTAAAATTTCCCTCACTTGTTAGTGGCTTGAATTTCACCACCTCAATCATTCGCCTTAATGTAAAAGTTCTTATCTCAAGCCTTTAATACAGGAAACATTCTTCTTCTCTAACCACCCTCTAATTTGGTATTAGAGTGACCTCAATAATTTTAATAGCACAGACTCAATCATTCTAATCACCTCCTTTCCATTTAGGGCTCTTTTCTTCCTGCAGTTTGCTTAGAAATGAGGGGGAGTAGAGATCAGAGCCCTTAACAAAAGGGCTGTGAAAATTCCTCCATATTAAGGTAAAAGTGAGAAGAAAATGTGCCACCCAATTTATTCATTTTCCCTTAATCACAAAAGTCAGGAAAAGAAAAAGAACATGAGGCAAAATAGTCATTTTAAAAGTCCTATGTCTTTTTAATATAATACAGTCTTTTCCTTCACTTTTTCATCTAATGTTTGACTTACTGAAGACCATGAAGGCTTAATTCTTTCCTTTAGTGGGTGAGGGATAAAAAAAGATAGTCAGAACCTGTGATTTTATTTAAATAGGTAATTTCTGATATGGCAAACCCTTAGCATAGAGGCAAGGAGAATTGACTAGGAAACTGAGAAGTTAGATAGCCCAGCTATGACCACATAACTAGTTAGAAAAAAGGACTTAAACCAGATTTTCTTGAATGAGATTGAGGAGAACCTACTATTTATCACAGCATGCTACCTCTTTTATTAGCATCTTACATATAGGAGAAAGTATAGAATAAGTGCATAGAGCTCCTGATTTGGAGTCGGGAAAGCCTAGATTCAAATCTACCTTCAGATACTTCCTAGTTCTATAAATCTCACTTTCCTCCACAGTAAAATGGGGATAACAATAGCACCTATATCCCAGAGTTGTTGTGAGGATCCAATAAGGTAATGTATGTAAAAGTTTTGCAAACCTAAAAGCACTATATGAATATGAGCTCATGGAATCATAGCTTTTGAGCTATTTTGGGGGGTCATATTGTCCAAGCTCTTTTGTATAAGGTAAAAAAACTGAAGTCCTGATAATATGACATGGCTAAGATAAGACAGTGATTGAACTGTCTTATCCTATTCTAAGTTGTCATCTTTTCAATTTACTGCTTACAAAATGTTGCTCCAATACTTCCCTCCTCTATCCCCCTCTCAAAACAAATATTCAAGCAAAAAAAGCCCCATATAATGGGAAGAAACTGCTAAATACCAGATCGCACAGGTGACTATCATTTGAACAAAAATATTAGATGGAAGAAAAAAGTAGATAAACTCTTAAATTGTCTTTTTTTTTTTTGGAAGAATAGCAAACTTGATGGTGACCAGGAAGGAGGGTAGGCTGGCCTTTCAAGATTGTAAATCACTTCAACTTTAATTTTAGAGAAGCTTTGGAGATGAGATGAATTTTGCATCTAGCTCATTTGCAACCATGATTTTGGCAAATCTTTGTAATCAAATTAATGATTTGAGTCACACCAAGCAATCCCACAATTATTATTTCAAATTTCCAATTTACCAATAAACAATGGAAAGAGACACATCAATGGACTTTCCCCGAGAAAACTTTTTTTTTATTCCAAAGATTCCAAATCAAAGAAAGTTAGAATATCACACAGAAAAGTATACATTGATCTGAATCAGAATTGGCTTTGTAATTTTTAGGAAATCATGAAGAATGGTAAGGAAACCATTACAATTACATATTAAGTTCTAGAAAAATGTTCCCAATATTTAACATTAAGCACCTTCCTAAAACACAAACATACAATCACACACACAGAGCAGAAGCTTCAGCTAAGGGCCTAATATTTTTATTGTTCTTGTTGATTTTTTCCTTCAACAATATATTATTTTTTCAAATATATGTAAAGATAGTTTTCAACATTCATTTTTGTAAGACTTTGTGTCCCAATTTTTTTTTCTCTCTTTTACCTCCTCCCTCTCCAAAACTGCAAGCAATCTGATCTAAGCTAAACATGGGCAATCCTTTTAAACACATTTCCATAGTTGTCATATTGTGCAAGAAAAATCAGACCAAAAGAGAAAAAAAAAACATGAGAAAGAAAAAGCAAACAAACAAAAAAAGGTGAAAATACTATGCTTCAATTCACATTCAGTCTCCATAGTTCTCTCTCTGGATAGGTTTGACATTTTCCATCTAAGGGTCTAAAATTAATATTCAGTTCCTCTCCACATACATCCACATTTTTCAAGCAGCATTCAAATTCCTCTGATCATCCACTAGAAATATTCTCTGGCTATCCTTCTGGCAATAAATGCCTCAGAGGGAGGACATAGTACTCAAGGCAAATAAGTAATGAGAAGCAGGTGAAAACTGAGTTCCACATGGATCAATCCCATGTACACTGAAACCCCTTAAGATTTCCAATTTTTTCTTTAAAATATGGTGATGTAGTCTTTATGGAACAACTTTGTGCATCCATTCATATTACTCATTAAGTTAATGATGGGTTGTTTGTGTTTTCAGATTTGGGTCGAAAGTCAAGAACTATAAGTACTGCTGATGAGAAAAAGTATAATTATAGAAACTGATTTTTGAAAGGAATGAACAGGACTTGGTTGGATTTGAGAAAAGAATTAAGAAATAGTGTCTATAAACAGAACACTGGTTCAATCAACATAGACCTAACAATTTCAATAGGTTTTTCTCTTTTCATTCTGGCCTGTCAAAATGATGTACTGTTTTGCTCTCCAGAGATATCTTCATGGTAGGGAGATAGAATTCTAGCTGTCACCGTGGAGAAAAAGCAAGCTTTATGGGATGAGGGAAGATTCACATGAGCTGAAGCCTATAATTCTGACTCAAAGATTGAGACTTGCCAATATATCTTGCCTTTGTTTTCAGTCATGTTCAATTCTTCATGATCCCATTTAGGGTTTTCTTAGCAAAGATAATAGGAGTAGTTTGCTACTCCTCCTCCTTATTTTACAAGTGAAGCTTATTTTACAAGTGAAAAACAGGCAAACAAGATTAAGTGACTTGCCCAGGATCACACAGCTAGTAAGCATCTGAGGCCAGATTTGAATTTACAAAGAGTCTGCCTGACTTTGTATATCTTGCCAAAGAAAGCCAAATATTTCTCTTGAATTTTTCCCTCTTCACAAGTATTTTAAGACGATTCTATATAATAAAAAGCAAAAGAAGCAAATGAACATATAAATTAGCAAAAATGATGGCATCTATATAGCACTTTAAGTTTTACAAATTATTTTACAACTACCATCTCAATTTTTCCTCACAACAATCCTAGATTATTATACTCATTTTCCATATGAGGAAACTGAGGCAGAAAAAAAAGGTTAGGTGGCTTACTCAGGGTCACACAACTAGGAAGTGTTTGAGTCTCTATTTCAGCTTGGGTCTTCCTGACTCCAGTCCAATCCAGTGCTCTATCCAATGTACCATCTGCTACCTACAACAAGAACTCTAATTTTTCCATTTTGGGAAATATGCTTTCAGAAATGTATGCAAAGATTATTATATCAGTATTATCTGCAATTTCAAAAATTGGAAATAAACAATATCTAATCATGTGGCAAAGAGAAAGGAGATAAAAGGAATATATAGAATGATACCATGAAAGCAAGATGAATAAATATGAAGAATATAAGGAAATACGGAGAAATGCTTTCAGTGATGCAGAGTAGGGGGTTCCAGAATGTATGTATGTATATAAAAAAACAGAATAATGTATATATATATATATGTATCTATATATATATATATGTATCTATATACATATATATACATATATTATGACCATAGTAGAGGAAAAATCAATGAGAATAGACCAAAACCCCTACCAGAAACCTGGAGCAAGTAAAAGTTATTTCAATAGTTTATGGATTGAATTCCATTTACTTAAATGTAAATAAACAATTGCCAAGCAGACTTGAGCATGTTGATTCCCTACCCAATAAATGTTGGTAACTTTTATGTTGCCTCTAAGATCAAATGTAAGCTCCCCCACTTAAACTGCAGTTTGAAATCTTGCATGGTCTTGTTCCAAACTATCTAGCTTAGGAGGCATTATTCTCCATCCTCCATTCTTCAGTCAAGCCAAGGTGGCCTTCTCTCTGTTTAAGAGCTGGGGTCTATACCTTTAGAACTTAAGCTCCTAACTAGTAGAGACTGTTTTATTTTATTGTATTTTTTAACCCCAAATTTCTGTCACCAAATACATAGCTAGGCTTCTCAGTGGATAGAACATTGGGCCTAGATTCAGGAAATCCTAAATTCAAATCCAGCTTCTGTTATTCACTAGATGTGTGACCCTAGGCAAGTCACTTAATCTCTGCTTGCCTCAGTTTCCTCATCTGTAAAATAAGAGATTATAATAGCAGCTATCTCTCAAGGTTATTGTAAGGATCAAACTAGATAATAATTGTAAAGTGCATGGTACAGAATAGGTGTTTTATAAATGTTAGCTCTTAGTAGTAGTAAGAGAATAATAAATGTTTGATGATTGATGGACAAGTTCTGTGTTGTTGCTCTTGCTTTGAATTGTAGCAGTAATCAGTAGAGTAGACAGAACCCTAGACTTGAAGTTAAGAGAACCTCAATTCTAATTCTGTCTCAGTCACTTGCCAAGCCATCAAGTCTCTCTCAGCTTCTTTCCTCACCTCTAAAATTCTAATTCTAAATATAGTCCTAAATGCAGAATCCTTTGAATCTGTATCTCAGTGGAAGATTTGAACCTTGGTCTTGTTAAACAGCATCATACTAATATTCATTATTGTTTATAATAAATCATTTTTAATTCACAAAGAATTGATGAGCTCAGTAGCATCTTTTGCCTGACTTTAACATCCATACCTCTTGTTTTAAACATTGATTCCCAGATTATACCAAATTTTAGATGAGCACTAAGAATGATGGACTAACCAAGGATATCCTGTCTACATTTCTCACCGAGTAGACTCAGTAAGAAGATATCCTAAGAACTTTCACAAGAAGCACTTTTTACCACATGTTCCAAATTCCCAACCTCTGTTTGAACAAGACAAATTGGTAAGGGACAACATTGCTCATAGCCCTTCATTTAAAAAAACAACTTTACAAAGCTCAGTTAGGGAAATAGAAAAGGACAAATGAAAACTATGGCAAATTTTCATTACAGAAAATGAGTTCTATGTGACTCTGAGGCAATTGTCAATAATCCATTACAGGGCACTGACGATAATGTAGCTATTCCCTAATTGTGGATGGCAATTGTCAATCCATTATGTGGCGCCAATGATAATGGAGCAATTCCCTAATTGTTAGTGAGATCCGCTGTATCATCTATCTCTCTTTTTCTACAGTGCTTAACACAGTCAGACTAACATTTAAGCAAAAAATATTAGAGAGGAACATAAAGAGGCAGATAAACTGAAGGAGCATCAAACTTAAAAGAGTTCAGGAAGGGAAATGGACTAGGCTCTCAAAATTCAAAACAATTTCAACTTAAATTCATGAAAATTTAGGAGATGGGATATGTTTTGCATCTGCTCATTCTTGGGCCATGGGGATTTGGGCAAATCTTTGGACAGGGCATTAAAGCCTATGGGAATGAGAAACATAAGTCTTTTTCATGGTTGAAGAATTAATTAAATCCCAAGGGCAGGCCAATGTGATATATGTTACAAGAATCTAGAAAAGAAAATCAGAATAAAGACTTTTTTCTGCTGTATAAAATATGCAGGCCTTAGCCCACTGTGTCAGCAGCCAGTATATTTTAACATTCAAATAAGAAATGCTTCTTTCCCTCTGGCAAAAGTATTATCCTGAGGAGATGAAGCCATGCTCTAGCCACATACAAATGGAAAGAAAACATTTTAAAGTCCCCTAAAGTTCTTAGGGAAACAAGCATAAATGATATATTGAGCAGTACCTCAAAAACAGTCATGCAGTGGTATAATACATTTGCCAACAAAAGTAAGATAAAGGCAGTGAAAGAGACAGAGTGTGTGATGTAGGATAAGATCTGGTAGAAAGAACATTTGATTAGGATTAGAAGCATCTGATTCTAGTCCTGGCTTCACCACTGACTTGGTAAGTGACCTAGGAATCTTTCTGTACCTTTGTTTAATCATTGAGAAGGTATGAGAATATTGATTCATTCTACCTCATGGATTGCTTGGAACAAATGAAATGATAATTATGAAACCTCTTTTTTAAACATAAGGATCTGGGGGTGGAGGATTATAATGGTTTTATTTTTTTTTTGAAAGATGGATGAAAGGCTGGAGCAACCCAGTAACCTAAGTCAAAGTCCCCAACTTAAGCAACTGAACCTTTCAGTCCATAAATGATATTGAAAAATTGAGTATTCCTTGGTCACAGACTGTTTTTTGTGTTATGACACATTTTCTCAATTATATATGTTATTTAGAAATGCATGATAAATTTATGACTTAGGCAATTTAGGAGATTTATGAGGTTTAATAGAAAATTAGGTGAGGATGAAAATGGTTTTTAAAAATGGGGGAATGACTTTATTTTTAAAAAAGAAAAAGGAAATTCTATATCAAACTAAATTATTTGCTTTGCTTTTAAATGAAATTATGTTCCTTATTCAGAATCTGACCCAACAAGCAAAAACTTCAGCTCTCTACATCAACCTTTGACTTCCTTTCTGGCTATGGAAATTCCCCAGCTTTCTGTGTTTCAATTTTTCCCCATCTGCAAAATGGAAGAAAATATTTGACTCTACAAGGGAATAACATAACATAATCTATATGTCAGACCCACACCCACCCTTGCCCCCAAATCATATTTGATCAGAGAGATGTGAATCTGCTTTTATCAAAAACTTTTCTTTACGTGAGGCCTTTTCTGATTTCTTCAATTATTAATTCTTTCCCCCTCTCGAATTTCCTTTGTGTTATTTAGTAAAATTTTCATTTCTGTGTTTTTTTTGCAATGCCAGTATACCAAGTGAATTGTAAATTCCTTGAGAGCAGGGACTGATTTGCTTTTGCTTTTATAACCTTATCACTTAATTCATACATCATGCACATGTTATGCACTTAATGGATTATTGAATGGACTTTATCTCATTGAGAGCTTGGACTCATCAGGGCTGATATGGAATTCAAATTCTGATTTGGGTTCCCTACCAGTAAGGAGCTGCAAGTAGACCCAGAACAAAGGTATGGTCATTGTCAATGGCAGAAGGCAGCTATATACAAAGTAAAACTTCAAATTGCTTAGACCCAATGAGGTCAAAGCAGTTTGCAAGTTTGGGGAAGCCAGCATGTTTCTGAAAGTAATGCAGTGTCAGGACTATTTTCAAAATCTCCTCCATGCTCTACTGGACTCACCTGTCAACCTGGAAACAACCTGAGCCAAGATCAAATTACGAGATTCTCTTCTCCCCTTTACCCTCTCTCTACCATCACCTAGCAACGGATTGTACTTTTATCAGATCCTATAAAGGTAAGGGGGATAAAGAAAGTGGGGGAACCAAAATGATTTTCTCTTCTAAAATAATAAAAAAATGTATGGCAGATTGGGAAACAATAAAACTCTCAATGGGAGCTTGTGAAGTGCCTGTGGTTTGTCAACTAAGCAGTCATGACATACAGAATTCCTGGAACTGGCCACCTTCATTTAACATGACAGCTCTACAGCCATAAAGCCTCATCCTAAAAATAACATGAGCATCATGTCTCTTCCATGCTGGGCATGAATAATATTAGAATGCTTAAAGGCTGCCCCGGCAGTATCCCTTGAGATTCATTCACATTGTTAAACAGACTATGAGGGGAAGCTTTGGAAGTGTTGCTAAATAGTTTTTTTATTTTATTTTATTTTATTTTATTTTAGCCCATTCTTGGCTTCTACAAGGCCAATGTCGGCTTTATCTTTTCCTAAATAAAATTCAAGCTAATTGAAAACACAATTTTTCCAAAAAAATCATCTAATTGATATCAAAAACACAGAAGAAAGCATCTGATGATCTTTACCATAATCTTTAAAGAAGCAACACAGTCCTTGATATAAAACTCTCCAAAGAACAGTTGGATACACACACACATATATAGGCTGTAACATGGCCAATATTGCTGATAAAATTTTTATTTCTTTGTAATGTGATCCAATTCTGATTTTTGAAATTTCATTATTACAACCATTTTGGGGAGCAATTTGGAAAAATGCCTAAAAAGCTATAAAACTGTACATAGCCTTTGATCCAGCATTATCACTTTTAGGTTTATATCCCAAAGAGATCATAAAAGGAGGGAAAAGACCCATATGTACAAAAATGTTTCTTGCAACTCTTTTTTGTAATGCTTAAGAATTGGAAATCAAAGGGATATACATCAAATGGAGAATGGCTAAAGAAGTTGTAGTTTATGATTATAATGGAATATTATTGTGATATGAGAAATGACAAGCAGGATGATTTCAGAAAAACCTGGAAAGATTAACATGAACAGATGTATAATGAAGTGAACAGAATTAGAACATTGTACACAGTAATATCCAAATTGTTCAATGAAAAACTGTGAATGATTTAGCTATCCTCAAAAGTTCAATAATCCAAGACAATCCCAAAGAAATAATAATAAAGCATACATCCACCTCCAGAGAAAAGTCAATATTGTTTGAATACAGACTGAAGCATACTATTTAATTTTTTCTTCCTTTTCTTTTTTTTTATTCAAGTCTCCCTATACAAAATGACTAATATGGAAATGTTTTACATAATTGCATATGTATAATCTATATCTTATTGTTTACTGACTTAGTCCCTAAGCTCAGTTATATATTTGTTTGCCTTTCTTCCTAGCATGAACATGGAGTGTCAAAACAGATTAAACTTATGTGAGAATAGAGATGAAAAAGGAAGGTAAAGTACAGTAGAGAGAGCTCTAAACTTGGAGTCCCCATAGTTCAAATTCCAGTTTTGCTGCTTCCTATCTGTGTAATCTTGGACAAGGGATGTAACTTCTCTGGTCCTCAGTTTCTTTATCTACAAAATGTGATGGTCAAATCGGATTTTGGTAGAGATCCTTACTAGGGGTTCTATTATTTGATCACCTTTATGATTCCAAAATAGAAATCATCACTTAGAGATCTTTGAATCAAGATTATGATGGGGCCAATAGGGCTTTGCCTCAGGGCACAGAAATTTAAAGGATACTCATAGTATTTGCAGTCTGAAACAGCTGGGTTTGGCATCTAATTGATAAAAATGGCTAAAATGAAGAGTTCTAAGAGCTTTCTTCACTTGGCATCTGTATCCCAAATGAATTCCTTTCTAAACTATCCCTACCCACCCATTCACAGGCTTACTAGTATCCCACGGATAATATTAGTGAAGATCAAAAGCTGGAAGAGACCTTTAAAGTCATCTAGTCCAATCATCTCATTTTACTAAGGTCCTGAAAGGCTAATTAGCTCATCCAAGGTACAAGGACATATAAGTAGTAAACATCAAAGGTGGTATTTGAACCTTCAGTATCTGATTTTAGAATGCTTTCCAACACAATGTAAGCACACATATCAGCACACGTGCTCACAGAATGTGTTTCAAATTGCTTATCACAGGCCCAAGAACTGTAAGCTACAGTTCTGTGGCTTGGGATGAAATTTCTAAAGTTGGTTTCCATTTATAACTATGCCATACCATAGTTTTGTAGTTGAAGAAGCAGATTCATCAATTTGAAGATCAAATTAAAAGAGTCTCCTTAAGGGTGAATTTCAGTTCCTTTTGTGAGCTAGTGAATAAACAAATGTTGGATTTATGAGGAGTTCTGAAGGATGACAGGAGCTCTGATGTAGTGGATAGAAAGCTAGTCATGGAATCAAGAAGATCTGGCAGGGTGACTGGGCAAAGGACTTGTTCTCTCTTGCTCCAAGAAATTCTTTGAGATTATAAATTACATCGTTATAGTGGCTTTTCTCATTTGAAATCACAGGTTTAATACTTCAATACACAGTTATATACATAGAGAAAGACAGGAACTGAGACAGAGACAGAGAGAAGGGGGAAGGAAGAAGGAGAAGGAGAAGAAGAGGGAGAAAAAGGAGGGAGGATGAGAGGGAGGGAGAGAGAGCAAGACAGAAAAAGAAAAAGAGAAACACAGAGAGAGAGAAACAAAGAGAAGGGGGAAGAAGAGGGACAGGGAGAGGAAGAGAAGAGAGAGAAGGAAAAGGAGGAAAGGAGAGAGGGAAAAAGAGAGAGACAAAAAAGAGAGACAGAAAAGGGGAGAAGAGGGACAGGAAGAGAAAGAGGAAGAGGGAGAAGGAGAAGAAGGGAAGGAGAGAGAAGAAGAGAGAGAGAGAGAAAGAGAGAGAGAGAGAAGGAGGAAGGAAGAGGGAGAAGGAGAAGAAGAGGGAGAAAAAGGAGGGAGGGCGAGAGGGAGGGGGAGAGAATGAGACAGAAAAAGAGAGAGAAAGAGAAACAGAGATAGAGACAAAAAGAAGGGAGAAGAAGGGACAGGGAGAGGAAGAGAAGAGAGAAGGAAAAGGAGGAAAGGAGAGAGGGAGGAAGAGAGAGAGAGAGACAGAAAAAAGAGAAGGAAGGGAGAAGGGGGAAGAAAAAGAGAGGAAGGGAGAGAAAGAGGAAGAGGGAGAAGGAGAAGAAGGGAAGGAGAGGGGAAGAGAAGAGAGAGAGAGAGAGAGAGAGAGAGAGAGAGAGAGAGAGAGAAAGAGAGAGAGAGAGAGAGAGAGAGAGAGAGATCAGGCTAATTGTGGCTGGTGAGTTTTATAGTAATTACAGCCCCCTCCCACATCACCTTCTAAATATTATATGAGGGGCAGCTAGGTGGTGCAGTGGATAGAGCACCAGTTGTGAAGTCAGGAGGACCTGAGTTCAAATGTGACCTCAGACACTTAACACTTCCAAGCTGTGTGACCTTGGGAAAGTCACTTAACCCCCACTGCCTCAGCCAAAATAAAAAAGTATCATACAAATATTAGCTGTTATTAATCTAAATATAAATTGTTTTGTAAACCATCAAATATCATAGCTACAAATACATGAATATTAATTAAAATTATTCTTATATGTATAAAATGCTTTGTCAGATTTTAAATATTGTAGCTATTCATTATTGTATTATAAGGTGCTTTGCAAGCTTTACAAAACTATGTGAATATTAGCTACAGTTATTATTATATATGTAAAGTGATTTGTAAACTTTTAAGTACTGTGTGTATAATAGCTATTATTATTATTGTATTGTCAGGGGCTTTGTAAGCTTAAGAACTATGTGAATATTAGCCATAGTTATTATATATATATAAAGTGCTTTGCAAACCATAAAGCATCATAAATATGTATGTATCTAGCTATATTACACCTTTATATATATATATATATATATATAGCTATATTTTATATTATAAAGTACTTTGCAAATCTTTAGAGTATAAATAAATATTAATTATTATTATTATATTCTCAAGTGTTTTGCAAACCCTAAAGAACTGTATCAAAACTAGTTATTATTAAATATGTAAAGAACTCTGCAAAACTTGGCTAAAAAATTTAGATATTATTATATGTGTGTGCATAGACATATAAATGTACGTACATACTACAGTGGTATAACCCAGACTTTTCACAGACTTTATCCAATTGCACATTCAATGACAGAAGGCATGGCCCAGTCTGGATTGAAGTAATATGAAGTGTGCATGTCTACATCTAGCTTGTTACTTCAAATGTACTGATGGTCAACATATCCCCATTGTATGTACACCTATATTTTATACATATTTTTACGCTATGCTTTGGGCCATTACATTATTATAATAGCATTCATTAAGCGCCTACTATATACCAGGCACTGTGTGGGATGCTATTTATATATTATTTCATTTGATCTTCCCAACAATCCTGATATTATTATTTTCCCTATTTCACAACTAAGGACTTATGTAGAGATAATTTTAAAAAAAGAATCAGCCAAAAGATGAAAATAAAATGATAATAAGAAGAGTTCATACATACAATGCTCTAAAGTTTACAAAATATTTTCTTCATTATTAGGAAAGCAGAAAGGTGTGATGGGGAAAGCAATGGCTTCAGAATCATAAAGATGGATTTGAATTTTACCTCTAAAGTCTATCGCTGTGTAACCATAGGCAAGTCATCAAATCTCCCTGGGAGATTTGTTACACAAATCCTTGTCATCATCTCCCGTTTTTGTTTCCATTCTCTAGTTTTCTCTTCCCTGATACTAACACTTCCCAACATGCATCTCTGTTCACATTCTCTCTAAAACACTTCTCCCACAATCATCTCCCTTTTTCCTTTATCTTCATTTTCCCCTTCCTATTTACTTGTTCTTTCTCTGATGCCTACAGATATACTCAAATTTCCATATCTTTAAAATTTTTTCTAAATCCTACCACCTCCCAGGCTATTCTCCTTTTTTTTTTTTCTAAATTCCAACCAAAAAAAAAAAAAAAAAAAAAAAAAAACTTGCATTTACTCCCTTACTTCTCATCTCTTCTTAATCTTTTGCAGTCTGATTTATGACATCATTGCTCAACTGAAAGAGCGTTCTCTAAAGTTAAAATTGATCTTGCCATTATCAAATCAAATAGCCTTTTATTGATTCTCATCTTGCCTTTCTCTGTAACTTTTGATACTGTTGAACATCTTTCCTTCTGGACAATCTTTCCTCTGGATTTTCATGACAGCATTCCCTCCTGGTTCTCCTTAACCTTATGTACCATTCCTTCCTAGTTTCCTTCTGACTCTCATCCATAACAAATCCTCTGTGAGTATTTCTTCTCTCTGAACATATTCTTGTTGAACTCATCAATTCATATAGGACCTGATTTCATCTCTATGCCAAGGACTACAAGAACTATATTTCCAGCTTCAGCCTCTGGAGTCCCAGTTGCCTATAATAAATTATTAGTGAGATATTCCAAATAGGATGCCTCAAAGGCACCTCAAACAATATATCTGAAAAACAACTCATCTTACCTCTCAAAACTCCCCTACAACTCAAAAAACCTCCAATGGTTTCTAATTACCTATAGGCCTCCAAGCTAAACTTCTCTATTTGCTATTTAAAGCTCTTTTAAATATGACCTCTTTTTAATTTGAATATATTATTCCCTTCTATTCTAGCAATATTAACCTAATTGTTGTTCCTCACACATATGCTGCATGTCTCACCTCCAGGACTTTATACTGGATAAACCTCATATCTAGAATGCTCTGCCATCTCACTTCAAACTCATAGAATCTATGGCTTCCTTTAAGATAACTTAAGTTCTACCATCACCGGAAATTCTTTCCCAGTCCACTCAGCTGCTCAAATCTTTACCTCAAAAAGCTTCTTAGGATTTATCTTCTATGTACCAATGTAAATATATGTAGTTTTCCCCATTAGAATATAAACTCATTGTTTTGGAGGAGGGGAGAATTGAAGGCTATCAGAATTAAAGGCCCAGAGTCACACAGTTAGTAAGTTTTTGAAGCCAGATTTGAACTCTGGTCTTCCTGACTCTAAGGCCAATACTTTATCAATTGTACCACCTAGCTTCCCCAGTAAATGCTTATTGATTCATTGAATGATTGAATTCTTGAATTTTTGACTACAGGAGAAACTGCCAAAACCCCTTCAACTAATACATGGTCTTTTTCAACCTGCAATGATTACGTCCTTCCTACTGATCAATCTATTTTAAAGAACTTGCCCTTGTCCTTCCTTAGTATCATAATTTTTCCTCCTTCACATAATGAATGGCATTGAGAACAGTAAGAGCATCCTCATTCAGCTTTAATAGCAGAAAGTGATGTTGGGTTCCAAGTTGAGTGAACCCATATATCCTAATGCTTTTTATTGCTTTCTTTGCTGAACTAAACCCATTTGTCAGGAGACCAGAGTATGGTTCCATAATTCTTAAGTACTCTGACCTGAATCAAGATAATCAAAAAAATCCAAACTTTTTCTGAGTCACCCACAACCACCTCAGAGAGTATCTATTTTGAACTTAAGCTCCCTAGTATAAAGGCCTTCCACATTAGCAGCTACATTCTAGAATCCCTCCTCATAAAATTTAAAAATCTACTTCATTATTAATCCTCTGGGAATATCCCTCAAATCAGAACCTCAAGAGAAAGGGAGATGGTTAAAGGAAGGAAGGGAGGTATCTGACTTATTCCTACTTGTTCTAGGGACCTTTGAATATTCTAACAGTCCAAGCTCAGTGTACACTCCTTGGCATATTCTTATTGTCCAAAAATAAAACTAAAAAAAGTTTACCAGAAACATCCTAATTTAAATTAGCATTTTAGAACTACATCATGGGTCAAATTTGTGGTCTGATGATATTCCTTGGCCTGGTATACCAATGACACAGCCCTATTACTTACAGCTTTCTCTATATGCAGTGATTGGGCCCTTCCTCGATTATACCAAAGTTTATACTACCCAGTCAAAAGGATCTACCTTCCCTCCAAAAAATTACAATTCTAAAATTAGTAATGAAATGTACTTTGAGAGGAAAACTAATCCATTCTCTTGTCACACGTAAGGATTCCAAGAAGGAAGGCTACCCTGTTTTTAAAGATTTCTACCTCATAGTTCAAAGAAGATCAAATGAAGCAAGGTGGATGGAAGCACTTTGAAAGCATCTATGTATGAAGAGGGGAAAAAAACATTACATCCAATGGCCCTTTCTTGATTAAGTCTAGGGACTGGATTCCAGTTGTGCCAGTTCAACTACTCTATACTAACATCCTCCAATGCTTCATTGTGTTATGGAGATAACACAATACTTTACAAGATCTGCTTCAATGTAGCTTGGAAAGAGTTTTGACTTTGGAGTCCCACTTCTAACACTACTTGCGTGATTTCAGGCAAATCATTTTACCTTCTCAGGCCTCCATTTCTTCAATTGTAAAATGAGATTATATGCCTTTAAGGTCCCTTCCAACTTCAAAGCTGAGATCCTATTAAAAGATTCTGGCAGGAACTGTTATTTGGATGTTATCTCATGTACAAACCTTTTCTCCATAAGTCTGAAGAAATTCATGACTAGGTTGTCTTCAAGTAGATGGATTTCTCAGCCACAGCAACTCTCCAATGGATGGCTTAGTCCACATCTCCTGTCTCTGGCTTAAGGAGGCCAGGGCATATTTTTTCCTGCACTTGGGCTTCACTGTACATCGAATGTTAGCAGGTTTGCCCCTCTTGGAGCATAGGGTTATATATACCACTAAATTGTGGAGGAAATTTTCACTGACACACCAGAAAAATTACATCTTTGAAAGACTAAAAGTATTTGATGTGGATTTTCTTTTAATCACTATGCTTGTCAACAAATTTATTTTTATATTTTGCTCAAATCCAGGGCACTTTAGGTTGAATTTAATTCTCTTCCATTCTATCTTTAATAAAGATATTCAATAATCCTTAAAATACTTAAAAACAGTAAACTCTGCCCCTAGGTTGTTAATGAGGGCAAGCACCAATTCTTCCCTTCCAGCTCCCCTACTCCTTCCCAAATAACCATCGGAAATAATAAGCATTCATAAGCCACTGAGAAGTACACTGAGATCTCTAGGGGTACCCAATTAACCAATGACTTCATTTTTTTTTCTATAAAATTTCCATAGACTATTAAGATATTAATAAATGTTAACTCTATGGAAAGAAATTCGGCTGCTGTTGCTGCTGGCCAACAGAGAAATATGAGTGAGGAAGACCATTTAGAAAAATAAAGAGAAAGATAGAGAAGAACAGACAATCCAAGGGCCTCCAGAAGCTGCAAAGGGATTCGTATATATGAAAAAAGTTACCTTGAATGAACTCGGACTTCCTGCTCACAGATGGCAGGGTTCTGTTGAGTCCCAGGATGCGATCCAGGTGGAAAGCAAACACCTCACTCATGTCCAAGGGTCTCTTGAGCAGACCACAGGGATTGGTGCTGCAAGAAGGCCATTTGTTCTTCGAGTTCCCTTCCAGCACCAGCAAGCGGGCCCCATTCTGGGAAGGCAACTCTTGGATGTCTCCAATAGCACTGTCAGCCAGCAAACGCATCCCCTGGATGTCTTCCTTGCTCAGCCAGGAGGGCGCGCTCTCACTGTATATCCTAATGTTGCTCTCCACAGTCCTGGGCAGCTGGAGGTCTGGTCCCTGGGCCAATCTCCAAGGACGCCCCCAGCCCCTGTCCACTTCTTCCTTGGGGGGATTCCCAGGGACGTCAGCCTCTGCGGGCACTACCAGCCCATGGGGCTGGATGGATGGCTTAGTCCACATCTCCTGCCTCTGGCTTAAGGAGGCCAGGGCATATTTTTTCCTGCGCTTGGGCTTCACTGTACCTCGAATATTAGCGGGTTTGCTCCTCTTGGAGCGTAGGGTGATATATACCACATTGGGTTGTAGGGTAGTCCCATTTCCTTGGCTGGCAGGAGGTGCCAGTGTGCCATCCAAGGGTAGCTCCAGAAAGGGGGTCCCAGCAGCATCCGGATTTGAATAGGGCCCCTTTTCTGGAGCCCTTCGATGCTGGGGTGACACATGCCCAACTTGGCTCACCAGGAAGCCCAGGTAGAGAGCACAGGCTGTCCCTAGCAACAGATTTCTCCTGGTCCTCGGGCGTCTGCTACTCCAAAGCCTCAGCACCCTTGGGATGCACAAGGAGCAGACAAACCAGTTTATGAGTTGGCCTGGCTTGTCTGGGCAGGTCATTTCTCCGGTGCATCCACATGGTGAAGAGACTTTAAAGCCTGCAGACTGCTCCAGCTGTAATGATACATGCTTTCCAACATTCAGCAGACCCCCTTCTTTGATTCCAAAGCAGTCTCCAATGAGTAGTGGCGGAAGGAAAGGGTTGGTGAAAGGACTGGGAATGTTTTAATGACTAGGACACTTGGCCACACCAAGCCTCTGGATTCTTATCAGCTTCCCCAAGGGAAATGAGATTTGTTTCTGAGAATGAATGGAAACAGAATTAACTGAGTCACCATCTCAAACCAATCCTGTTCTTCCCCTATCGGATGAAGGAGATGAAACTGACACTCCTTTCCTTCCATAAATAGACCCACTAATTGTTGAAAAAACAAAAAAAAGAGAAGAAAGCAAATAAAAAAAAAGATTCAAGGGCAGATATGACATAAAGCAGTTCCCAAATGCAAGTTAAAATAGAATACCCACATCAAAGAGCAGATTGCCATTGCCAAACCAGAATCATTTATTTTTGTCCTGAATGTAACTGTCAAGCATTTCTCTTTAGTTCTAGAAAGTATATGACACAAGTAGTAGTTTTTTTGATATTTTGCTGTGACAGATCTTTGCATTAATTATAACTGTAGCAGCCCCAAATATAACATTTTAATTTTCAGAAACATGCAGTCTTCATCTTTTGGGAAAGAAGTTTTTTTTTGACATTTTCTTCATTATTTCATACTAAAAGAGCTTAGTACAATCTGTAGTCACATAATGAAACCTATAATCAGTTACATTTTTCTCCTATTCAGTCACACAAAAACCTAGCTGGTTTTTAAAAAATATATTATTTTCACTACTGCTACTATTATTCCTTTCCTATCCTCCAAAAATAATGGGAAAAAATAAAAGGGAACATGGGTCTAATTTTCTTTCCATTATTAGGAAAAAAAAAAGGATAAGTAGCTCACCTAAGCAGCTGGTCCCATGCTTTACTCCACGAAATGCAACTTTCCTAGATATTAGACTGACAGAAATGCAAAGAACTTTCTAAAGGCTGAAGTATGTAAGTAGAGAATATTTCCTGGCCAAGAGTACTCCACATTTGAAAGATTCCAATCTAACACAAATATTCCTTGGAAAACTTGCTAATTGTAAATATAGATATAGATATATATGTGTGTGTATATATAAATTAGGCATAAGTACACTATTATCAACCTCATGTATCTTTTTCCCCCTTAATATATATATTTTAAAAGACAAAACGACTTTTTTTAAATTGTGAAATAAAAAGCCTCACGGGATGGATCTAGATTTCACTTGAAATCACATTCTACCCATTTTTAACTCCTGAGCTCCCTCTAGTGATCCGCTAACAAACAGCCGGAGAAATCTCTGCCGGCAAAATTAAAAGGATCAAAATCGTTTTCTAAGCCTACTTCAGTAAGCATTTGCAGGGGAATAAGTGTATTGTTAGGTCCAAAATGTCACCCAGTTCCCTCAGCCATACCCACCTGGTGATGAAGTCCCGAGATTAGGAAGCACCAAGATTGCCAGGAGCGCTGTGCTCCCCTCACCATCCTGCCTCCTTCAAGAGTTACTCTTCTTCCCACACGTTAGTCCTGGGGAAGAGGGGGGGAAAGGTCCAGCTCTAAGTGGAGACCCCCAGGCTTGAAGAGGGCAAAGGAAATGAGAAAACCATGGAACAGAGAGCTGCAGAGCTGTATATGATCAGGGAAAAGGCATTGAGAATGGGCACTTATGCACTGGGAGAGTTCACATGGAGAAGTTGTGGGATGTTTCTGATTGGAGGCTTCCAAGAGTAGGTCAGTGATTGGTTTGGAGAGTTTGCAGGTCTCAGCACAGAGGCAACAGCTTGTTAACCTGGAGTTTCTTCCAGTCTTATTTCTTGAGATTCTGTGAGAAACTAGATCAAAAGGGTTTTAAATTTTAAAAAAAAATAGGTCCTGGTGACTTGGGGATGGAAAAGTAAATAAAAATCCTGAAGATTAACACAGAGAACATATTTCTAGTAATTCCTGATTTTTTAGTACAATTGTAAAAGGGATGAGAAGAATTGAAGAATACATGAGAAAGTGAAAAAATCAGCTTGTAAGTGGTAAAATTCCAACAAATTTGGCACAAAGTATTACTTTAGCCTATATAAACTCTCTCTAGCTTGTTTGCCAAGTAGAAGGAAGAAGAGGATGGACTCCAATTTTTGCAGCAGAGTAGCATGTTCCTGTAGGTTTTGGCAGAGAGGTTAAACAATCACACATTGTGAATAGCTGACTTTTTACTTCCCTTAATTTTAGTATCCTCCTCCCCTCCTTTTTTTTTCTTCTGAATCTCTTAAAGTACACTCACAAAAGCACTGCATTACATTCTGGAGTGAGGAAATCATTCAGTTAAACCACTGAGAAAAAAAAAAACTATTCAATGATTTTCAAGTGTGTTTTTAAATTTTTGAAAATTAAAAAGTACATGACCCTTTTAAGAATTAAAAGTAAGCCTGTCAGGGTTTAGGCCAGAAAGTTCAATAAACTGTACTAGCTGATAGAAAGGGAGGGCCTGGGAACAAAGCAAAAACAAATAAATAGAAATAATTCTGTAGAAGTAGGGGAGAGATTTGAGTGAGTACGTTTGGTTGTCAGACAAAATGTTATCCTGACCGAAAAAAATACCATCAAAAGGGTAGATATAACTGCAGATGCAGCTCTGACATTTCCACGTTTCTTCTTCAAGGCATGATTGTTCATCATTTAGAACAAAAAGAGCCCTCAGAGGATATTTAAATAGAAGTCCTTCATTTTGCAGAGAGAGAAATTAAGGCTGAGGGGGTCTTCAAATTGAGCTAGGAAATATATCAGATTGGAATTCAAGTCTCAAGTTCTTTTCCCTTGTTATGTTGCACCACTTTGAGGGTTATCTAGAACAAAGAAATAGCAAGAACTAGATAAATCTTCTCTGTGTGTAGGGTAGGGAGGAGACAAGCAAATAAACCCCCAAAAATATAAATAAACATTCATAAAAGACAGAATAAGAAAGGGGTTTTCCAAATCCAAGTGGTAAATACTCACAAGATAAATAAACACCATATGTAGCAAAGGGCTATTGAAGAGAGTAAAGCAGAAACTTCTTGATATCTCTGACTCTAAGAAAAGATTCAGGGTGGGAGAAAGCTGTGAGAATATCACAGTTAGATAAAGTAAAAATGTCAAAGAAGCCTTTTTTGGTATGTGTATGTGCATATGTGTGTGTGTGTGTGTGTGTGTCAGAGAGATAGAGACAGACACAGAAAGAGATTGAGAGACAGAAAAAGACAGACACAGATAGTGAGAGACAGACAGAATAGCCCTTTACCCTCACTTTCCTAGTTTGCTTATTAAGCACCTACTATGTGTTAGGAAAATATATATCATGTATTTACAACTTTGAAGGCCAGCTAAATGTCACAATGGAAAAAGTTCTGGACCAAGGTCAAATTTATCTTCACATACTTCCTAGCTGTATAACCCTGGAAAAAACTCTTTTCACTCAATTTCTTCTTCTATAAAATGGAACTAATAATAGCACTTTCCAGTATTGTTGGGAGGGGAAAGGAATATAATATTTATAAACTGTTTTGCAAGTCATAGAAATTTCTATAAATGATAGTGTGGTGTTTATTATTACTCCCAAAATTTGCAGCGCTTTCTATTTACAATGCCTCATTTGATCCTCTCAAGGCCCTAAAATAGGCAATATTAGGAATCCCCAATTTATAGCTAAGAAAATTGAAGCAAACAGACATGAAGGGACTTTCCCAGGATAATACATATAGTTAATGTCAGAGCAAGATTTGAGCCTGTAGCCTACTGCCTTCAGCTCCATTGCACCAAATGGTCGTGTTCTATTTAAGTGGACTTGTTGTCTCAGACTAATCAAAATTCTGAAACCAGTTCTAGTACTGCAAAGATTGCTTAGTACAAAAAGTTCTTGGTGCTAGTGAATCTGCTTTATGGAATGAGGACCACAAATCTTTTTTGTTGGGTGGAGGCAAACTGACACCTGGTCCTGGAGAAGCTAATTATTATATTTCTCTCATCCTTCTTCTTTCCATTTTGAAGCTGTGCTTTCAAAGTAGCCCCAGGGTAATTAGAACAAACCAGTCGTGCTGCATCTGAGAAGGATATAAAACATAAAGACAAGGGAGAACAGAGAGGAGGTATCTTATTAAATACCAATGCACAATAGGAGGTTCTAACATAAGTGGGAAGATCATCCAAGGATGGGGAAGAGAGAAGACAGATTCAATATAAACACTTATGGAATTATAAGCCTGTCTAGTAAAACAAGGTCCCTTCTTTTTTCCAAATTTAAGATATTTTATTTTTCCTCAACTAAATGTTAAAACAATTTTAACACTTTTTTTAAAGTTGAGTTCCAGATTCTAACCCTCCTTATCTTCTTCCCCAAGAAATAAAACAGATAGGTGCACATATGAAATCGTGTGAAGCATTTCCATATTAGTCATTTTGTACAAGACTCAAATAAAAGAAAAAGAAAGTAAAGAATAATCTGAATATGACTTCTTTCTCTGGAGGCAGATAATATGCTTCATCATTAGTCCTTTGGGATTGTCTTAGATCCTTGTATTGCTGAGAATAGATAAATCATTTACAATTCTTCATTGTACAATATTGTTGATACTGTGTACAATATTTTCCTGGTTCTACTCACTTCACTATGCATCAGTTCTTGTAAGTCTTTCCAGGTTTTTCTGAAATTATCCTGTTTGTCATTTCTTATAGCACAATAATATCCCATCACAATCATGTACCACAACTTGTTCAGCTATTCCCCAATTGAGGTGCATGACTTCAATTTCAAATTCTTAGCCACCACAAAAAGAGCCGCTATAAACATTTTTGTACAACTAGGGAGTGATAATACTGGATTAAAGGATATGCACAGTTTTATAGCCCTTTAGGCACAGTTTCAAATTGCTCTCCAATATAGTTAGATCAGTTCACAGCAATAGTGCATTAGTGTCCCAGTTTTCCCACATCCCTTCCAACATCCAACATTTTTCTTTTTTTGTCATATTAAAGGACCCATTTTCTAGAGGGAGACATTAAGACATAAATAGGTAAAATGACTGATAAATTCAAGGGTATAATAATGAGCACCAAAGGAATTTTTACCAACTGCTATGCACATCCTTAACTTACTCATCATTCAATTCAAATATACTTAGAGTTAATCCCTTGAAATTGAGTTTGTTGGGTTTTTTTTTAATCTGTGTCATTTATTTTACTCCTGAATATAAAACAATGTAAGCATCAAAGGTCAGGAACCTGTCATGTAGCCTTGGCAAAGCTGATAAGCTCCTGGGTCAACACAAGTGTGTCATGTCCTGGACCAGAGCAAAAGGAACCCAGATGAGTAGGTCATAAATTTAGCATAACATGTTTATTTTAACATCAATAAATTATAACTAGGGGAGTTCCCTGTGCTTAATGATGAAAGCTTATCATAAATACCTTGGCATATCTTTTCCATTTTTCAACCATTTTATGTCTTACTTCCAATCTTGTCCTTAAATACTCAAGAGGTCAGTTAACTTAAATGGTTTTTCAACAGAAAGTTATGTCAATCCACTTGTATTTTAATATTAAAATCCCATATGTATTTATAGTGTTAATGAAAATATTGCTGAAGGAAAAACAAAAAGGAAAATGCAGCTGAACTAAATCAAATATCCAAACAGGAGATCCATGCCAGAGAATACAAAATTTCAAAAATATTGAGAAAATAAGTCCTCAAAATATATGAAGGAGGGAAAAATACCCCAGGAATAGGCAAAATAGCAAACTTATGGGGGGAAATGACTGAAAACATTAATAATTACCAATCTAACAAGGGAACAGTTTACACAATAATAACATTGTAAGGACAAGCAACTTTGAAAGATTAAGAACTCTGACTAATGCAAGGAACAATTGCAATTCCAGAAAACCAGTGATAAAGCATACCTTTCGCCTCTTGACAAAGAGGTGTTGGTCTCAAGATATAGAAAAAAATATATTTTTGACATGGTTATTGTGGGAGTTTGTTTTGCTTAACTACACATATTTTACAAAAATTTCAGTTTTTTTCTTTTTTCTATTGGGTACTGAAGAGGTGGAGAGAGAAAAATAAATGTTTTTTAATTGAAAAAATTATGGGAATAATCTGAACACACATATGAGTATATACACACATAAATGAGTGTATTAGAAGGGAACAGGTAGGCTTTTGCAAGTAATGTTCTATATTAATCCAAATCTTTTCCATTATTTGATTGATTTAAATATGTGGCAAGAGCCCATTGCTTATTATATGTTGACCACAAAAAGGAAGCATCTCAGTAGTACAAAATGCTCCCTTAAACGCTTTTCCATATCTATGTCAAAATTATTTATAGTTCCTTGAAAGGAAAAGGTAGTATTAAGTAGACAAATATTTGGCTTAGGAACCAGAAAGATTGAGGTTCAGAATAACTTCTACTACATACTGGCTTTGTAGAAAGTTGCTTAACTTGTCAGGGCTCTAGGCAATTATCTAAAATTGTAAGTTGCAGAGAAGGTACCCACATGTATTGCTAAAAGTTCTTCAGAAGTGAAAGTCCCTATACCAGTGAAATCACATATCCCAGTTCCTATTTCCATATAATAAAAACATAATGATGACTCTCTGATCAGAAAAACAAGTTAGTGAATAATGAATATTATTGAGACTATGATAGAATAGCTGGCATTTTCAAATGACAATATATATTTGCCTAAAAAAACTATTTTATGGTAAACTCCTCAAAACAAGCACTCACATGGAGGTCATAAAAGGCATTATAAAAACAATTTCAAGGTCTACTCAAAGAACATTTCAATAGATTAAGAGATATGGAAGACATTGAAACAGCACTGCCCAGCATGGTGTGCCTACATCAAATAAGGTTTTGTACTCTATGAGCAAAGCAGAATTGCAGTAGCTCAAAAGAAATATGAGATGTGTAAATTTAGAGATGTCTCCACACCAAAAAAATCATATAGATTATTAGTGTCCCATCTAAGGTTGTCTTCCAAGTTCATATTAGTCTGATCAACCACAGTCAGATTATACCTTGAGCCTAACATAAGTGATGTTATTTTGGATCTCTTTGAGCATGAAGAACAACAATTAACAAGCTAGCATTTATATATAGCACTTTAAGGTTTGCTATGCACTTTAACTATGTGATCTTATTGAATCCTCTTTTTTTCTGATGTTGTAAGTGAGAAATCCTACCCTAGAATCACCAAAACAAAATGAGGGTTATCTAAATGGTGATAGAAGGGTTGAATCTTTATGTTCCACTGGTATTCAGAGATATCAAGTAAAAGTGAAGAAAACTCAGCAAATTCAGTGAACAGCCTGTGGTGAATTTATTTAGGATGACCTAGAAAGGATAGGTAAAAAAATAAAGGATATCAAGAATGGACCAGGAAGATCAATCTACTTCTGCTGGGGAGCAACAGGAAGTGGAAAGCAGAGTATCAGGGAATAGGGGCTGGAGCCAACCAGAGAGTGATGCAGGGAAAGAAAAACATAGCAAAGATAAAAATTGGATACCAGAAAAGAGGGATGTCAGAATTTTTCCTGGCATCTCTCTTTTCTGCT